>NW_026475374.1:0-10153 GCF_026875155.1 Cherax quadricarinatus
GTGCAATGCATTGCGGGTCGTAGTCTTTCATTAATCCCATTCGAGGGATGTGTTTTAAAAAAGTTTGTTCTATCAGTTTTCGTTGGTAGCCCCAACAGGTTTGGGGTTAAGTATAGGATGGGGGAGGGGGGAAGGAGGGGGGGGTTTCTCACCGGATTGTAAGTGTGGTGTGAACTGTAGCTGTAGGGAGGATTGTGTTAATTTATAGATTTAAATGAGTTTTACATATTATATTTTGTAATGTCATTTTTTTAAATAAAATATAAAAAAAAGATTTGGGAGGGTTGGGACAAGAGTGTCAAAAGAGCTTTGGATTATAAATGGTAGATTATGTACATATATATATATATATATATAATATATATATATATATATATAAAATATATATTTATATATATATAATAATATAATATATATATATATATAAATATATAAAATATTAATATATATATATAATATATATATATAATATATCTTGGGTGTTGAGGGGAGGGGGAATTTGTGAGGTGCGGGGGGGGAACTAGGGGTACTAGCGGAAGGTTATAGAATGTTAACGTTTTTTTTTTTTTTTTTTTATATTTTATTTAGAACAATACAATACAAGAAATAGATAAAGACAAAAACAGGTCTTACACAGGAAAATCATGAACAACCACACAAACATGAACTTGAATAACACAAATATCCCTCCTCACCCATACATGAAAACCCCTACACCTATGATAACCAATAACGACAAATTCCAATTTGCATTGTTATATGATTAACAAAACACATCATTATATACATATATTGTCACTTTAAAATTATAAAGTGGGACACCGTATACGTTAAATACAATTAACGTACTGTATTGAAATAAGGTAAAAACAATTATGTTCATAAAACACAAAAATATATTAATAAACAAGGATCCGGCACACTGACACCTCTACAATCATCTAACAACATGCATAAGAGTAACATACATAGAACAATGTCCTACTGCAAAATCAAACACATATATTGAGTATACTCATCACAAACCATGAATACACATCATACGCCCAAGTTCATACACATTCACCCGCTACATACCAGGGGGGCCCCCGTTTCCACCCCTGACAGGCATTAACATAATACATTATACCACCCCTACCCTGCCCCACCCACCAAAATTTACAAATTTAATAAAACCTCTAATGTAATGTCTCTATATCCCTCAGAGAAATCCCGCCCCCCTCCTCCCATAAAGTTCTCTATTGGGGCACAACGTTTTATAAAACGAACAGCCAATACCCTCCTCTTCACCTCACTTACCCCCTTTCCCCCTCTTCCCCACATAATGTAGACATAATCTACCATAAGTACCCCACAGCCCTAATAATACTTTCATCCATACCCCCCACATCAAGACTCAATGCCCGCAGAACAGAGAAGTATTGACCACTTATCTTATGCAACACCCTGCTCAACCAACCCCTGATGCTCCCCAACCCCTCACAAAATACACTACATGGAATGCAGAACCCCTCCCCGCCACATATCCAATTTTACCCCCCCCCCTCAACCACCCGTCTAGCTCGAAGACCACTCCCGATGGTAAAATCCCATGCAAAAACGATACATCACCTCACGCCACGGGGTTGTAACCTTAACCTACCAAACCTTCTCCATATACATCCCCAGTCATACATGGGAAAATCCCCTCCACCGGGAGCCCACAACCCTTTCCGCCGACATCCTACACAGCCTACTTTTTTTTAAACCTTACCAGATCCCTAACCATCACTGTTTGCCCTCAAAATAGTTTCACATTTCCCCAACTCCGTCCCAGAAAACATGAGTTTCAATTTATTGTGTACCTTAACCAACCCCCCCCACTCACACCCCCTCCCTCACACCCCCCTTTTAATAAAGATACATTTGACCCTCCTCTTAAATTCATTAAACCCAACCTCCCCGACGCACAGGTAACATTACTACATCCCTTCTAAGCCAATCACAACCTGAACCCCACAAAAATTTAAAACCCCTCTAAGTATAGTTGCAATTGCCGTCCCCGTTAAAGGGAACACGGCAGCTACATGCCAAACCTTGCTATACAAAAAAACGTTAATTACAATGGCACGCTGCACAAGGGTCAAATGATAAGGCCGCAATGCTCCCAATCGACCCAGTATCCTTCTACCAACCTGACTGAATTATTAACCGTGCAACCTCAAGATCATCTGCATAGATTAGACCACAAATTTTTAATGACATCACCCGCTTCTTTACGACTGCCTACCACACCGACCCCCCCTCCCCCCAAGTTCCTAACCCCATAACCATGGACTTCTCCGAATTTACCCTCATACCAGTTGCACATGCAAACGTGTCGACCACTCCATCTAAGGCTTTTATGGACATCCCTTCTCTAAACCAATACAGTGGTATCATCTACATACCCTATGAGAACAGGCCAAACGCCCCGATACCCCCCAACCCCTTCACTAATGCCCATATGGCGCTCCACCTTTTCCTATAAAAGGGGTCCTGTATGCATCAAATAAAAGCTGTGACATAGGACACCCCTGCTAAGACCTCTGCCCATGACAATCCTCCCCCCTAATCTTCCATTAATCTGTACTCTCACCATATGCCCCTCATTATAACGCCTCACCCATCCCACTATTTCCTCCCCATACCCCTGTTTCCTAAGGATAGCTCTCAACGCCCCGCTCCACCCTATCATAACTCCTTGCCAGTCTGTGCAACCAACCCCCCCCCCCTTCCCCCCCTTTTTCTTCCACGAAATCCCTTAAAAGACCATGTCCCACCCCCATAGACCTACCTGGCAACCCAAACGGGGTTTCCGATTCAACCCTCCCTACAACACACTTGAGCCTTTTTCCCTAAAATTTTTGCAAATAACTTATAATCCGCGCATAACAACGATATTGTTCTATAGTCCCTGAGCGAATGCTGTTCCTTACCCTTTGGGACAAACAACTACAGCTGTTGCCTGTCTTTCACCAAAACCTTCCCCTTACCTTCATCAAGTTCAGTAACCTCACCAAAAAAACCCTTTTTTTAACCCCAATGCTGTTGATAAAACTCCGCCGGCAGTCCATCGATTCCCGTGCTTTGCCCTTTCGCATGGCACTCAAAGCTCTCCATATTTCCCCCTCAGTTATGTCCCCCCCCAAAGCTTCCCTATCACTGTGTCCTAACCTACATGGCACACTTCCACACACCCTCTCTAAATCCCCCAATCCTACCCCCTTTCCCCCCGCCAATACTTTTCGTACCACGTATCCGCAAACAACCCCATCCCATCCGTAGTGTGGATTACCTGACCCGCCCTATACCCCCCCACCGACTCAAGAACCTCCAAACATGGAATAGCTGTTACCTGCTGACGTTGTTTTTGTCCTGCGCAACACACACGAAGACGGCCTATCTCCCCATAACACCTCCTCCACCCCCGCCATTACTCTCACCGCTTGGAACCGCTCGTCCTGAATTTCCCGCAAAACCCCTCTTTAGGTATCAAAATGTTTCCCTCATAACAAACCCCCTACGTCCCTTTTACATAACAACCTCGTAACCTGTCCTCCAACTAATTAATCAACCCAAAATTTTAAAGAATTAATCCTTTTCCCCTCCCCCACTAATAATGCCGAATCCGGTCCTTAGCCACACCATCCACCACGTCACCACGTCCTCCACACCTTGTACCTCCTCAGTTAATCTCTCCCAACTCCCGAAAACCCCCTAACCCCTCCTCATCTTCCAAAAGACTCGTATTTAATTTCCAATATCCCCTATAGATACAAGCTAGAGAATCCCACTCTACTTCTACGACAACCGCCCTATGATCTGAAAAAGCAGGTCAATAGTACGGACAGACTTTGACACTACCTTATGAATATATACAACCTGTCTAACCTAGCCGCGATAAACCCCGCCTCACGAAAGTATGCTCCACCTCCCACGCTCCCCCACCTACCACATCCCTCAACTGAACGTCCACCAATAGATTGCGTAATGCTGTCAACATATGCCCCGCCCCTCGAGGTTCCACATCCGCTCTCCTGATCACACAATTCCAGTCCCCACCTACGATGGCCACCTCAGGGAAACCCCGGAAAGCAAAAACTAGATCATCACACACAAAATCCCTCTTTACTTTCATATCATTTTCAGCTGGTGCATACACACTTACAAAGGTTACCCTCTGCCCCATCCAAACCCCCCATCCACACCAACACCCTCCCCCCCCCACCCCTTCACGTCTTTGCAACACAAACGGGCCCCGCCTCCTTTATCAATAAACCCACACCACCTTTCCCAAAAGTGCCGAGGCAGAGTCAACACCGTATACCCTTCCCCCTCGAGCACTTTACCCTCCCTGAAATTATGCTCCTGTAGAAAGACTACGTCCACTCTGATCGACGTAAGGCCTACGAAAGCATTCCCTCTTCATACCATACACAGTCCATTCACATTCACAGTCATGCATTTAAGGCCTTTCTAAAGCTTCCAATCCTTTTTCCTCTCACCCTTCCCAGGGCCTCTTTCCCCAGGGTCAACATGTGGTTTGTCCCCCATCCACCCCCCCCCCTTTTCGATGCCTCTTATCCTGGCTGTCACGAAAAAATACATCCTTCCTCCCAGACCTCTGCGCGGGTGTCAGGACATCATCTGAGTCTGACGCAGCCGCCCCTTCCTCGTGACACTCTCTACCGCCATACTGTCTTCCGGAAGATTCCTCACAGTGAATATCAACCTCTACTGTGACCTGTCGCACAGAGCTCGGTGACTCCTCTCTGTGCCCGCAGTTTGTCCTCCTCCTTCTCGTGCCTTCCCGCCACACTCTCCTTTCAACCAGGGACCATTTCACGGACCAAGCCATTATCCTCGCCCCAGAAGGTAAATTTTTCAATACCTCGTCGAGCTCTTCCTCCAGCTCTTGCACCTCCTGCTGAATTAGCACGTCCTCCCCCGTCAACGGCAAAGTGGGCCCTTTTTGGCTCCCACACAACTCGTGCCAAAGCCCATCATGCACCACAAGAGACTCTTCCACAATGTCACTCCACAGACGGCCATCTCCTCGATTTCCTTGGAAATTCTCCTCCACGACATCCACACCTGTAACTGGTGCTCCACCTGTTTTGCGCTGGCGCCCTCCACTGCCTCCCACACGTCGCTGCCATATGGTCATACTCCCCACACAACCTGCATGTCCGTCGCTGCCAGCATACGCCACTAGAATCTGGGTCCTAAACTCCGGGATCACGACGTATGATGGAATCGGGTTCCTCAGTGTCATTTTGAGGGAGAATGTACCCTCCGGACGTCCCATGTACGCACCTGCCGCCCACTTGCCTTGGGTTGCCAATGCACGGTACCAAAGCACAAACACCTTCCGTAAGTCCTCCTCGTCAGCCTCGAAGGGACATTTCGCACTTCACCCACGTATAAATGGCGAGAGACGTCATGAGTCGCACTTTGACAGCTGGAGTTACATCAATACTCACATGCCAAATTTCGTCACCAACGACTCGTACACAGCCGTCGAATTTAACTTGACGAATAGACGATAGGCCCCATTCAGGGCCACACCATAAACCTCATCATCCTGCACTCCGAAAGTTTCCCGGATGATTGCCGGAAGTAACACCTGCGCCGTAGAGGGGGAAATCGCCCCACGAAGCAGCTCAACGCCGACAGTGTTTATCCTACGTCGGATACTCAATGTTAACGTTAGGGTTTCTCATGAATCTGCGACTTGGGCTGAGTAAGGGGTGGGGGTTTGGGGATTACAAGTGAGAAGGGGGAAAATTCAGGGGGGGGCACAGTGGGGTCGCCTCCTGGGGAAGTGTGAGTGAGGTGTATGTGGGTATAGATGGTGTAGATGTGTGGCATAAGTGTATGTAGCATGCAAGTGGGCACAGAAAGCAAAGGTCATAAAATCAAGTAATTATGTAGTAAAGTATGGAGAATTCTGTGTTTGATGTGTCAGGGTCGTCATGACCTTAATATATTAAGTGTGAATGGTGTTAAGATTATAGGTGTAAGACCTTGCAGGAGCTTTTGGGTCTATGTAGATTGTACGTTTATAGCCTTTCTTGGGCATGTTTCATGTGCTATAATCGTATTGCAATTAGAGGTTTTTAAATTGTTTTGTTTGTGTTTTGTGTTGGAGTTTAGTGAGTGTACTGACTTTATTTTAGCATTATATAATGTGCTCCTCCTGTTGATGAGGGCTGGAAGGCTAATGACTTCCATAAATTTGTAATGACTCATTAAAGTTTTGTAGTGGGGAACATATGTATGTTTTAGAGAATTTTCCTGTAGCGGGGGTTAGTTATACTGTGCATTCTATGGTATAATTAACTATTTTTGTGGTTAAAAATCTTAAAAAAAATATTTACAAACAACATATAGTTCGTAGGGGTCTGGAACGGATTAATCGTATTTACATGCAATCCAGTGGGAAAATTAGGCTCGGGTCACGATCAAATCGGGTCGCAACCAGGGTTTTGGAACGAATTATGGTCGTGACCAGAGGTTGCACTGTATTTTGCTTATATTAGATCATTGGTTAACTATGCTGCTACACTGCTTGCTCTTGTACCATACTGGAAGCTTGAAAAACTGCAGAAGAAAGAGTATCACCTTAGGATACAACTGTACTAATAAAACTATAAATATTCAAAAAACTTTTAATAACTTAAGCCATATGGGTTGATTAATCCCTATTAATTAAATTAATAAGGATTTCAAAAAACTAAATTAAGAATTTAATCTAAGTCATCGGAAAGCCTTAATTATTACTTAATATTTACGTTTCAAAGAAATTTCTATATAGCTTAAAATTTTTATGTAAACATTTCAAAAATATTAAATAAAATATAAAAACTTTTAATAATTTTTAAAAAGCAATAGAGATAATTTTATAATGTATAAAATAAAATAAAAATCTTATAAACTTCTTAATTTTCAAGAAAACAATAATTTTTGTTTTTATAAAAAAATAAAAGTTACCCAAAACAAGCATCGTTTTTTATTTTTCTTAAGCATAAACTACAATAATAATAATAATAATATATAATCTTTATTTCTACAAGTACATACATGTACAAGGTAATTTTTTTTTTATATTATTATTTAAAACATAGAACAAATACAATAATGTATAAGAGTATAAAATTAAAAACCAAACTAGATATTACAAAACCTCTAATACACCATCCCGGTACATTGAACACCATATATAGTGGGCATATTACAACCATATACATAACCTACAACCATATACATAACCCACAACCATATACATAACCTACAACCATATACATAACCCACAACCATATACATAACTTACAACCATATACATAACCTACAACCATATACATAACCCACAACCATATACATAACCTACAACCATATACATAACCCACAACCATATACATAACCCACAACCATATACATAACTTACAACCATATACATAACCTACAACCATATACATAACCCACAACCATATACATAACCTACAACCATATACATAACCCACAACCATATACATAACTTACAACCATATACATAACCTACAACCATATACATAACCCACAACCAATACATAACCCACAACCATATACATAACTTACAACCATATACATAACCCAAACCATATACATAACTTACAACCATATACATAACCTACAACCATATACATAACCCACAACCATATACATAACCCACAACCATATACATAACTTACAACCATATACATAACCTACAACCATATACATAACCTACAACCATATACATAACCTACAACCATATATATAACCCACAACCATATACATAACCTACAACCATATACATAACCTACAACCATATACATAACCTACAACCATATACATAACCCACAATCATATACATAACCCACAACCATATACATAACCTACAACCATATACATAACCTACAACCATATACATAACCTACAACCATATACATAACCTACAACCATATACATAACCTACAACCATATACATAACCTACAACCATATACATAACCTACAACCATATACATAACCTACAACCATATACATAACCTACAACCATATACATAACCTACAACCATATACATAACCCACAACCATATACATAACCTACAACCATATACATAACCTACAACCATATACATAACCTACAACCATATACATAACCTACAACCATAAAACATAACCTACAACCATATACATAACCTACAACCATATACATAACCTACAACCATATACATAACCCACAACCATATACATAACCTACAACCATATACATAACCTACAACCATATACATAACCTACAACCATATACATAACCTACAACCATATACATAACCTACAACCAATACATAACCTACAACCATATACATAACCCACAACCATATACATAACCCACAACCATATACATAACCCACAACCATATACATAACCTACAACCATATACATAACCTACAACCATATACATAACCTACAACCATATACATAACCTACAACCATATACATAACCCACAACCATATACATAACCCACAACCATATACATAACCCACAACCATATACATAACCCACAACCATATACATAACCCACAACCATATACATAACCCACAACCATATACATAACCTACAACCATATACATAACCCACAACCATATACATAACCCACAACCATATACATAACCCACAATCAAGCCAAGAGTGAGCGAATGTCAGGTGCACTGGCTAGCTCAAAAGCTTTTTTCGAGGTCAAGAAAGACAACAATGTGGGCTTGGGCGTCCGACCCAATGCCGGTCAGTAGAGTGGTAAGGCTTTCGAAAGTGCCCACTCCTCTGGTAAAGCCATAGAGGTGTTTATGAGGAGGGCCAAGCTTCCACCTCAGGCACTCCAACACCATCCTGGTTGATGACCCCCAGGACAGCTGAATGTCCAGAATGGCCAGACCAAGTGATCATGCCATAGGTGATACCATCATGCCCCGGTGCAGTGTCTCGATGAGATGTGAAGGCTGCCTGGAGCTCCTGGTCGGTGAAGTCTTCATCCGTGACGTCCTTAGCCTGGCATGCTGCTTGGATCACCATCACCCTTCTAGGGAAAGGGGGTGGCTTGGAGGTCCTGGAGATCCTGAGCAGTTGAGCCATGGCTGCTCTGGGGGTGAATAGGGCCACCAGACGCTCTGCCTCCGTTGCGGGTCTGGGGGCAACCGAGCCACACTGCGACGCTGCCCAGTGGCCAATCGTAACTTGGTCCAAATCTCAGATAAGGTGGAGGAGTAGCTGAAGGAGGCACACCACTCGAACTATTTAGCTTGCCAGACCCTGTGTGAGACATGGCGTGCATGCCGCACCACTTCCCTGAGCAGAAAGCATGGACTCAACCGTGGGATTACCCTGTGCTCTTGCGTACAACATTGATGCGGTGGTTCTGTTCCCGGATGTCCTCATTGTAAAACCACCAGTCACGTTTATATGACCCTCTGCCTGTAATCTTAGGTATTGCTTTCCTCAGCCGCACATGTGAAGGCCACCTGCAAGCTTTGAGCCGCCTCATCTGGGTCTTCTGGAAGAGGAGACTCCGCCCACCAGCGCTCAATGACCTCCTGGAAGCACTGCCAGTCGGCCTTTTTTAGATTCCATCGGGGGTAGGTGTGGGGAGGGCACCGCTGGACCATCAGCGTAGTGACCACTGCAAAGTGATCACTGGTGAGATGGGGTGGGACCTCCCATCTCGCGCTCGAGAGCAACCGCCTAGAGGATGAGTGTGACATCCAAGCGGCCACCATAGTGATGGGTTGGCTCACCATTATTGAGGAGGGCAATCTCAGGGACCTCCTCCAGCACAGCCGCAAGGTGCCTCCCAGCTGCGTTTGGTAGGAGAGACAGAAGAAAGTATTGGTGTGTGGGCATTGACATCCCCAGCCACAACAAGACCCTCCCGTGGGGCGAGTGCTGCCACCTCTGAAATGTCAAGGTGTACCGAGAGCTTCTGTAAATATTGTAAACCACGAGAGGTCCATCCACCAGGTGTAGGTGACAGCCTGAACCTCACACCCTCTCCACAGTCGATGGGTCAGTGGGATTGGTGTGGGTAGTGTTTCTGACGTAGATCGCCGGGCCCCCG
>NW_026475375.1:0-11269 GCF_026875155.1 Cherax quadricarinatus
TCGAGTACAGAAAAGTTGATAAAAGCAAAATACTTGAAACATGTAATCAGTCCATCACCCTTAAAGTTTTTTGAGGTGGTCAGTCCTCAGTCTGGAGAAGAGCATTGTTCCGTTGTCTGAAACAATATGAAGTTGAAGTGACAGGATCGAGCCTTTATATAGTGCCAGGAGGTGAGACGTAGGTTGCTTTGGGAGGGCAGGTCCCTCTCAAACCCAGCCGTTCTCACTAGTAAAGGTCGAAGTTGATGGTCTGTACCAAGATACCCTTGTGTTGCAGTGTCTGACAGAATGAACATTAAAATGGTATAAAATACCGACAGATTGTTAGGTAAGACACATATGCAACAGTTAGGTATCTTTATTTCGAAACGTTTCGCCTACACAGTAGGCTTCTTCAGTCGAGTACAGAAAAGTTGATAGATAAAGGCTCGATCCTGTCACTTCAACTTCATATTGTTTCAGACAACGGAACAATGCTCTTCTCCAGACTGAGGGACTGACCACCTCAAAACTTTAAGGGTGATGGACTGATTACATCGTCTTCAAGTATCTTCTGCTTCTATCAACTTTTCTGTACTCGACTGAAGAAGCCTACTGTGTAGGCGAAATGTTTTCGAAAAAAGATACCTAACTGTTGCATATGTGTCTTACCTAACAATCTGTCGGTATTTTATACCATTTTAATGTTCATTCTGTCAGACACTGCAACACAAGGGTATCTTGGTACAGACCATCAACTTCGACCTCTACAGTGAGAACGGCCGGGTTTGAGAGGGACCTGCCCTCCCAAAGCAACCTACGTCTCACCTCCTGGCACTATATAAAGGCTCCATCCTGTCACTTCAACTTCATATTGTTTCAGACAACGGAACAATGCTCTTTTTCCAGACTGAGGGACTGACCACCTCAAAACTTTAAGGGTGATGGACTGATTACATCGTCTTCAAGTATCTTCTGCTTCTATCAACTTTTCTGTACTCGACTGAAGAAGCCTACTGTGTAGGCGAAACGTTTCGAAATAAAGATACCTAACTGTTGCATATGTGTCTTACCTAACAATCTGTCGGTATTTTTATACCATTTTAATGTTCATTCTGTCAGACACTGCAACACAAGGGTATCTTGGTACAGACCATCAACTTCGACCTTTACTAGTGAGAACGGCTGGGTTTGAGAGGGACCTGCCCTCCCAAAGCAACCTACGTCTCACCTCCTGGCACTATATAAAGGCTCGATCCTGTCACTTCAACTTCATATTGTTTCAGACAACGGAACAATGCTCTTCTCCAGACTGAGGGACTGACCACCTCAAAACTTTAAGGGTGATGGACTGATTACATCGTCTTCAAGTATCTTCTGCTTCTATCAACTTTTCTGTACTCGACTGAAGAAGCCTACTGTGTAGGCGAAATGTTTCGAAATAAAGATACCTAACTGTTGCATATGTGTCTTACCTAACAATCTGTCGGTATTTTATACCATTTTAATGTTCATTCTATCATTACTGCCTACACAAACCTCCTCAATGCCTCCCTTGCCTCTGGATACTTCCCTTCCCTCTTCAAAGCTGCTACTGCTATCCTCCTTCCTAAACCCAATAAAGACCACTTTGACCCTAGAAACTATCGCCCTATCAGCCTCCTCGAAACTTTAGGAAAACTCTTTGAAAAACTCATTAATCATCGCCTTCGCAGATACCTGGAACATAATTCTCTACTTTCAGATGGCCAGTTTGGCTTCAGAACACACAGATCCACACAGGATGCCATTAACATCATTCTCAACTACATCCACATAAACACAAAACAAAGAAACAGGAAACCCCCGGGTTTTTGCAAAAGACTTGGGAAAAAAGCTTTTGACATTTTGGGGTTGGACGGGGGCTCAAAAACAAACTCCCCACTAACTTAAACCTCCCTCTCAAAATTTCGAAAACCCCCTCTGAAATTTTCCCTAAGGGGCCGAAACCATGAAAATCAAATTCCAAGGCGTTCTCTGACTACTTCACACTAAATGCTGGAGAAACCCCGGGGATTTTGCCCTTTTCCCTTTTACCCCCCAACATTTTAACACTAACGACATTCCAACACCTATATACCCAAACTCCATCACACTAGCCTATCCCAGACAAAATTTAAACACAATTTTATCACTCTTTCCCAAAAATTAGTAAAATCCACACAAAACAAAAAAGGGAATTTTGACAGGATACCCATCGGGGGGAACAAAATGGAGGACCCAAAAACCAAATGCACCCAAAATCCAGCATTACGTTTTTTAAAACTACAGGAAACGGGGATCCTCTTTTAAACCTTTTCGAACCCCAGAACATTTGAAAACCCGCATTTAAATTTTCCCTATCACACAATCGGCCATGTCCTTGCGAAAAACTTGACTCCTTCTTCGTTTCCCAGGGAAACCCCCATTCACTCAAGGAATCCCAAAGTAGAAAGGCCCTTGCGGGCCTCTAAAGCTGAAACATGCCTCTCAACGCCCCAAAAACTACACCTCTACAAAATCCCTAATACGCCCGATAACTTATTTCTCCTCTACCCCCTCTCTCTTGCAGAAAAAAACAAACTTACTTAAACTGAAGCGTGTCCAGAAAAAGGGGCCCCGCGATGGGTGCTTGATGTCAGATGGAGGACTTCCCCCACAAGCGAGTTCCCCAAATCCCTTTTTTAAAAGCCCTGCGCGGGGTCTGACTGGAAGGGGCCCTCGTGACGGGAACAGATAAAACAAATTTTTGAGACAGACATGACTCCTGGACCTCTCCCCTTTGACAAAGGGAACATTCGCAGACCCACAAACCAACACAAACCCTTTTCTCTCCTTGCATGATCCGCCCCAAACCCCTATTTACAAAAAACCCTTTGGAACCGCTGACGGGTTACCTTCAAAGGGACGGGTCCCATTCTCTGACCCCACGTTCCCCTTATTTTTTTGGGTAAACATGATCATTTCTGCACTTCCTCTCTAGCCTAAAGGTCGCAAGCCCCTTACCCCCACCCAACCCCCCCGGGAAATTCCCAACAGAAAAAAACCGGGAAAATTTCTCTTTTCAATAACTGCCCCACGATGCCTTTGCTGCGGGGGTTAACCCTGGCACTTTTCTCGACTAAGAACACCCCTTTCTCCGGGATATTCTTCGCTGTCCCGTCTTCCCCGCTAAAACCCTTTTGGGGATCTTACCTGAATTTCGTTCGTTCGTTCGTTCGTTTTATGCTTTTTTTTTTTCGAAAAAATCGTTTTTTTGTTGGTGCGTTCGTTGTTGTGCGTCTACGCCTAGTTTTGGCCCTCCTCATCGCTCACATTTCAGAGTTGTTTCTCCTCCCGGGTGGTGGTTACTGGATTTTCGTCTTTCACCATCGGATTTTTTCGTGGGGTTGGCTGCCTGCACTCCTTTTGCGGGCTAAAAGTCCCCCGCCTACCCATTTAACTGTGTCTGCAACCCCAAATACAGCCAGTGGGCCTCCCCTCACCTTTTAAGAGCATACGGTGCCCTTTCACCCTACAGCTCCCTCCTCGTGTCCTGTGCCTCCAGAACGGACTCCCAAAAAATTTTTAAAATTTTATAACCCGGGCAAGTACGGGGTGTCTACTTCCACGTATTGCCAAAACCAAATTAAATTCTCTCAGTTTTGGGGCCGCCACATCTAATTTCCCGATCCAAAAAAAGGGCCTTCCACCCCTTTTCCCCCTTACCACTCCTCTCTACGGAAAACACCTGCCTACCTGTCTACCCCGGGCCTCTGGGGCCCTACCCTGCGTCTACCTTTTTCCAAAACCCAGTTCTTTCTCGCTGAACCCAAATACTCAAAAATCTGATCATCCCAACTATCTGCCGGGAAAATTTTTTATTGTACCAAAATCACGGGCCCCGCCTCCTCAACTGAAAGTCTTTAAAAAAAAAATTTCAAGCTTAAACTTTTTTGACAAAACATTCTTTAGGGAAACCGACACCTCAACCGAAAACCCGACAAAAACTTCTCAACGCGGGTTTCACAATTTTTTGGACTCCTGAGAAACCGCGCAAAAAGCACAGTGCCGCAAAACACTTTAGACTTTCTCCCTGATGCCTATGACACAGACAAAGAAGATTTAAAACCCAAGGGACATTAGTACTAAGAACAAAGCCCTCTTTTTGCCGATATTTACAGCCCCAAAAAACCCTTTTAACCATTCTCAAAATACGCTTTTCTATCCTCCCGACCCCTCTACACTCTTCAGTCAAGAAATCTTTGCCAAGACCATCCGTTTCCCCCAAACCCGCTCCTTTCACTCAAAACTTCCCCCACCCCATCACACAATGATGAAATGCTACAAATTGGGCCCACGAAAAAAATCTCAGCACTTCCACACAAACCGCTCCAGTTTTCGAAAACTGGCCACTTCGGGGGGGGAAACACGGGCAACCCCCCCCCTTAAATTTTTAAAACTGCGGGGGGTCACACACTGAAAGTTGCAAACCCCTTTCCCCCTACTAGAAAAGAATTCCTCCCCCCAGAGCCCCCAAAACCCCTCCCCCCCCCCCAAACCCCCTTTCCCTGCACCCCCTTTCCCGGCACCTCCCCCCCTCCCCCAAATTTCCCGGGGCCCCCCCACGCACTTGGCCCTACCCTTTACCCCTAAAACAAAATCAAACCCCCAACACACAACTACAACACTTCTTCTACACCTAAAACCCAAACATAGACAAAAAAACCAACTGTCAACTGGGGCCACTGCTGCCCCCCCTTTTGCGATTGGAAATTCCACAAGCTTCCCAATCAGATTTACTCACTTGTCTTAACCTAATCTTGTCTGCTAACAATTTTCCCCTTTTTTAAAATTATCCCCCCCTCCTGCTTCTCTTCTAAAGCCTACTACAACCTCTCCCTCCCCCCACTCTCCCCCCCCCCCCACTTCCTACTCCAATCAGCTTTCCTATTCCCGTACCCCTTTTCACTACTTCCCCCATTTCCCACCAACCCCCCTTTCTGCTGCGCTACACCACCCCCCCCCCATTTTTCCTAAACCCCCTTTCCCCAAAGCTTTCCACTTCCTTTTTCCCTTACCATAGCTTCCATTCCTCATCCCTTACCATGTTTCCACCCCTTATCCCCTACCAAAGCTTTCCATTTCCTCTGCATCCCCCTTTGCCCACTCCTCCACCAAACCAAAACTTCATCCGGGTTTTCCCAACTCCACCCCCACCAAACAAAACCCCACTAAAACCAAAACCGGGCCCCAAACTTCTGAAGAGAGCCCAAAAACATAAAAACAGATCCATCTCTTCCTCCCCCCCCAGGAAACGGGTCCGTGCCCCTTCAAACACACATCCACTGGGGCACCACTATAAAGGGGCTTTAATCCAAACTCCTCCCCCGACTTTAAATTTTTTGGGCTATGACAAAAAACCTTTAAAATCACGTTTAAGGATTTTTCATTTCAAGTACTTTCTTACTTTACAATTAGACCCCTACTGGGCCGGGGTACTTAAAAAGCGGGAGGGCCAGATTTTGTTTTGCTAAACATACCGCCCAAAGCCCCCAACGTCCGCCATTATGGTTATACGGCACTACAGCCCCCCTTTATCCCCACGATGGGGTTGCCCCCTTTTTAAATTTCCCAACATAAAAAAACGAATTTCTCCCAACCCCTTTTTTTTCACCAACACGGCCCTTGAAACGAATACACCCCCACCTCGGCCCCTTTTATCTTTTTCCCCCTAACCCCGCCCAAACACTTTTTCTCAAAAATACCCCCGGACCTTTCCTTAGTTTTCCCAAATTACACCCAAAAACACCAACATAACCTCTACTGACATAAATTCCCAAAAACACACCCCCTTTTTCATCACGCCAGTAAAAACCAACTTTGGTCTCCAATTACTAAAATTCACAAACCATAAACCCCTTTAATTTCTTTTGGGCCCCCAAAACTTCAAAACCTTCTACAACCCCCAGGGGCCCAAAGGGAAAACCAACCCATCTTTCCCGGAAAACCGAGCCAGCTCTTATTTCAACACTACATTTACCTGGCCCAATTACAGGGTCTGAACATCCCCAGTCATCTTACACATCCCCCCAAACCCTTTTCCTCATTCCAAACCACCCCTTTCCTTCCCTACAAGAACGCTGACTGGGATGCTTTCAAAACACATAGACAAAAATAACCTCACCTATGCCCTACAACAAAAAACCCCTTCTCTGACATCGAAAACTCAACTTAAAGTCATCCAGGACACCATTACACAAGCAGCCAAAACGCAATCCCAAAAAGAAAACTCACCCACCGTTATTCCTCAAAAACCCTCCCCTCAGAACAAGAAGACTAATTTTCTGCTACCACAACCGCTTCCCCTACAAAACACATAGATTTAATCAAGTCCGATTAGATCTCACTTAAACCCTTTGAAACGATTTTTTAAAGCAGCCTAGACTAAGCCACAACAAAACACTGGTCACAAAATAAAACAAAAGCCAAAACAAGCAGGCCCTATTAAAAACACCAAAGCCCCCCTGGGAAATTTACAAAAAAATCCCAAAGGGACAACTCCCCCCAAACCCAAATTTAAAAACATCACCCCCAACAAACACACTTTTCAGAAAACCCCCAGGCTGCTGCCAATATCTTCAAACCACGGGAGAACACTTCCCCCTCACCCCCCTCACCCTAACGTTTTTTCAAAAACATTCAGAAAAAAGAAACTGGAAAAACTGCACACACACAAGAAACAAAACCAGACACCACATACATCTAGACTCTCTTTTTCCTCCCCCAAAAACTCGACACTCCTTTCACCAACACGACATTAAAAACTCTCCCCAGGGCACCTTCCAACCCCAAAGGGTCCGGTTTCTTTTGGCCCCCAAACCAATTATCCTTCGAAACCCTTCCTGGGCCCTATCTTCCCGCCTACCAAAAACCCCCTCAAAGCCTTTCCCCTTTCCTCTGGATACCCCCCCTCCCTTCCCCCCCTTCAAAGCTGCTAAATTTTCTTTTCCTCCTTCCCAAAACCCCCCCAAAAAGACCACTTCTGACCCTAGAAAAATAACGGGCCCCATCAGCCCCCTCGAAACTTTTTGGAAAAATCTTTTAAAAAAATCTTTAAACATCGCCTTCGCCCGATAAACCCGGAACCAATTCCTACTTTCTGATGGGCCCGTTTGGGTTAGAAAAAACCCGATCCAACAGGATGCCCTTAAAAATCAATTTTTAACACATCCAGATCAAAAAAAAAAAAGAAAAAGGGCAGCCCCCGGTTGGGAAAAAAAACGTTGAAAAGGCATTTGACACGTCTGGCAAAAAGGGCTAATTTCAAAATCTGCACTAACTTCAACCTGCCTCTCCCCTACTCGTAAAACCCCCTGCAACTTTTCCCAGACGGGCCCTACCAAGAGAATCAAATTCCAAGGCTGTTACTCTGACTAATTTTTCACTAAAAACCGGGGTACCCCAGGGGATCTGTCCTCTCCCCTACCCTCCCACATTTTATACACTAATGACATTTCCCAAACCCTGTATACCACAACTCCAACACAAATAGCCAATGCAGACGAAAATTACACAAATTATCCAAATCATTTCCCAAAATAGAAACACTCCCCACACAAAACACAAAATGAAAATCGACAGGATAGCCATCTGGGAACCCAAAATGGAGGATAAAAAACCAAAGGGAGCTAAAACCAGATTAAAATTTTTTAACCCACAGGAAAGTGATCCTCCTTACCTTCCGAACTCGAAACAGCTGGCACCCGCGCACTTACTTCCCCTTTTTCCCCCTTTCCCAACAGTCCCCCTGTCCCTTTCCCCCTTAACTTTACTCCTTTTTTCGTTTTCAAAGGACACATTCACTCAAAGGCCTTTCCCAAAAGAATTTAAGGCCCCTTTCGGGGCCTCTACAAAACTGAAAAAATGCCCCTCAAAGCACCAAACTACCCTCTACAAATCCCTAAAACGTCCCCTGTTTAAATTACTCTCCTCAAACCCCCCTCTTGCAGAAAAAAAAAAAAACCTTTAAAAAAACTGAGCGTGTCCCGAACAAGGGGCTTTTCGCTTTTTTGCTTGATGTCAGATGGGGGGAGTTCGCCCCAAAAAGAGTCTCTCCATGCCCATTAGACATCCCCCGGCTGAATCTGTCTGGGAAGAAAGGGTCAGTGAAAAGACAGATAGACAAACTTTAGACAACCGGGCATGACTACTGGGCCTCTCCTTGACGAAAAACTTTTTGCAGACCCCCAAAAACCAAAACAAACTTTTTTACCCCCTTTCATGAAACCCGTCCCCACCCTTTTAAATAAACCCTTTGGGTCCGGCCGACAGGAAACCTTTTTTGGGCAGGGACCATTCTCTACCCACGTTTGCCTTTTGCATTTTTGGGTTAAGAAAATGGCCCGTTCTAAAAACTCCCCTCTAGCCCCAAAAAGTCCCCCTGTCCCTTCCTCCTCGCTCACCCCACGGAGTCCTAACAGGGAAAAGCCTGAATTTCCCTTTTTCAAAATTTTGTCCCACGATTTGCCTTCGCTGCTGGGTTTTAAACCCTGGCTCATTTTCAAAGACAAAAAACACTCCTCTCCTGCATATTCTTGTCTGTCCCAAACTTTCCCCCCCATTCCCCCTTTGGGATCTTACCCTTAACTTTCGTTGTTCGTACCCCCGGTGTTCTTTTTGTGACTTGAAAAAAACCCCCTGTGTTGGGGGAAAGAGTCAATAAAAAGGGTCACATTATACTGGAAATTTTTGTTTATATTTCCCTTGTGTCGGAATTTTTTACCATTTATTTCCCATCGTGTCAAAAAACTGCGTAGAAATGGATCCTTCACACAGAGAAAAACCTGGGCCTTTTCTAAAAACTTACTCACTTCGCAACAGACACAATTTTTTTCGAGATTGCATCCAAAAAATGGTTCCCCTTCCAAGATTTTTCTCCTCCTAAATTGCCCAAAATCAAACCACCTTTCTCCGCTCAGCTGGACCTACCTTGAAGAGTTTGCAGATGACTTAAAAAATGCTACAAAAAAAAGCTTTCCTCCAAAAACCCCGAACACTTTGAAAAACATCCGGGGCAAAATGAACAGACGCACCGCCCAAATCATTCGCAGCAAGGTTTCCACAGCGAATGTTCAACAGGAGATCAGACTTACTAGGAAAAAAAAAAACACTTGCGATAACTTAAATTTTGGGAAAAATTTAGGAAGACCCGAAATTAAACAAAAAACTTTCAAAAACCCTCCACTGTTTAACCACAGAAAATGAAGCCCTCAAACTTAGGCCTCAAAAATTTGCAACAGGAAAATTTCGAAACCAAAACAAGACCTCAAATTTTATCGCCCAAAAAATACAAAACCCCAATGAAACCCCCCTTCCAAAAAGGGGTATCTTCAAGGCATCAAAGTCAGAGCCATTTAACACGCGCTCCCCCGTCATACCTCGACTTACTAAAGCACTCAAAGAAGACACGACCATCAGGGTCACCACCGCGAAAAAGGGGGGGGGTTTTTATCATGAAACTGAGATTTTCAGGAACAAAAAAGCCAATCTACTTTTAAAGACCCAATAAACCCACAAAAACCCCTCACAACAACCCCCGTGGACAACCTTACTAAAACTTTTCTTCAAAGGACTTTGCCGCATTCTGAGGGGGTCGAACAAAAGGGAAAAACCTGCCCCACCATGCCCAGCAACCCCCGACCTGCCGAATGTACGGCCTGCCAAAGAATCACAAGCCTGGTATCCCACTGAGGCCCAAACCTCGGGGAAAAGGGAGTGGGTTTCCCCACCAGTATCAGGAATTCTCGCCCAAAAACCTCTCTAAACTCTTGGGGGACTATCAGTCCCAACATCTCAAACACACAGGTGTTTTTCTCAATCGCATTTGAAAATCAAAATCCCGGGAAAAAGAAATTTCCAGCCCGGGGTGATTCCCCATTCACCAAAGTACCTTCTACACAAGCCAACGATCCCCTTTTCGCAGGAAAATTGACCCATTTTACTTTATCTTTTCCCCTTTCCCAGCCAGGGGTTTCTCGACCTTGTTGAACTATGTTTTTTGGGTTTACGTGTTTCCCCTTTCGAAAAACACCTCTTTCACAACTTTTGGTACCCCTGGGTTCGCCCACTCAGTGCAGTCCCCGGCCCAACCTTTTAAAAAATGGAACAACAAAAAAGCCGAAATTTCTCCAACCCCTTATTTCTTCGTCTGTACCCGGCTCCGTTATGTTGACGACCCTTCTCCTCATAAATCCTAAACGCTTCAACGTTTTAAGCTCCAAGACAAGCTCACCAGGCGAGCCCTTCCCAAACCAGTTTTCACTTGAAGAAGTCGACAACACTCTTCCTTTCCTTTATGTCCGGGCCCGCAAAACGACCCGAAATTCGTTTTAAAATCTATTTGAAAACCCACCAACCAAAACATTTCCCACTTCTTCCTCACCCCCGACACCAAAACCAAAAAGTGGTGTAATTATGGGTTCTTTTCCCGCGTGCACCCAAAATCTGCAACAACGAGTTCCCCCCCTTTAGGAAGAATGCACTATAATTTAACAAATATTTTCTAAACTCCCTATCCTCCCTCACTTCATCCGGGGACTGGGGAGGGGCGGGGGCATTAACAAACTTTAACACCCCAGAAAAAACAAATGCCGAGAAGGATACATAGTCCTTCCCAAACCCAAATCCATTGCCCAAACATGTTTCCAAAATCTTTTCCCCCAAAAAATCAATTTCCCAAATATCTACCCCCCCCCCAAACCAGACCATCAAGGACATCACCAAATAGAAAACAGGAAAAAGCCCCCATCCCTTTCGGGGTATAAAATAATTTTCCCTTGTAATGACTGCCAAAAAGTTATACTTTTGGGGGGGGGGAAAACCCTCAAGGGACCTCCAAACCCCGTATTTTGAACACCAAAACGCAAACAGGTCTGACAAACAAGGAATGCCCGCGTTTAAAAACCGTTAAAAAACACAACCCCTTGATAAACTACAAAAAAAATCAAGACTTACGCCACAGAAGGGCAACCTCAATACCCAAGAATCCTGGAAAACTCACTTATTTCATATCCCACAACTTCAAAACCCGAAAGTGGCTTTTATAAAAATGCTTAACCAATTGCCAAGAAACTTCTTCATCGCTATCCCCCCATAAAAAACACTTTTAGAAGGCTGCTCACAAACTTAACCAACTCCCTTTTCAAGCTACCCAAGTTTTTAGACTCTATAAAAACCCCCCCTGGGTTTCATCATCAGATGCAGCATTCTTCCCTGACCCCCAAGCATTCTT
>NW_026475376.1:0-10646 GCF_026875155.1 Cherax quadricarinatus
GGGGATCCACAAAAAAAATGCGTCGTGGGGCTGCAAAATTTATCTCCGTGCACCTGCGTAATTATCAATTTCACGCCCACAACGCTGTCACCAATTGTCGTGGGGTTTGAATGGAGAAAACAAGGGTTGAAGATATACACACTTGTTGGATGGTAACACTATACATTGTCAGACTGTGGTAAGGGAGGCCCAGCCTGCCTGTAGCTGCATTGTAGGTCTAAGCTTGGACTGAGGAAGTTCCAGAGGTACTCACGCACACATGCACATCACGTGACATCACACAGTCACTAGGCCTAGTAAGGGATCACATATATAAAACACATGGATGGCACTATGATACTCAGATAAGCTATACAACACACGTAAGGGGATCAGCAACTATGCTGACAGTTCGGTGAATATTTCACTCCTGTTGGTTACTGCAGTAAGCAGATTACATACTTGATCTTACAGTATTTTCCATATATAGATATTGTTCATACTCTATATTAACTCTCCTGAGTACACAAGTACTTTTTATAAAATATATTCTGAACATTAATAAAACTTATCTCTTCTATGAACTTAAATGATTTATATGACTAAGTGTGAGGGAAAAGTTCAATAGATAGGAGTAGCGAGGGAGTATATAGTAACAATAGTTCCATTGCTGGCTACATGTTAAGGTAGGGTAAGTCCAGCTCCCGCTATTCCCCCCCTTTTTCCCACTCCCAGAAAGTGATAGTTTGATTGCCGGCTGCTTGTTAAGGTAGGGTCAGTCTAACTCCCGCTATCCCTTCCCCTCTCTTCTCCCCCCCCCCCGAAAGGTGACGTGTGGGGCTCAGGTCAAAAAGAAAATCACTCGACTCACAGCTCCCAACACTACTGTAAGTACACGCCTGATCATATTTTTGTGGACTTATTGGTTGAAAGCTTCACTTTTGACCAATAATTAACTTAGTCCTTTCAGTCTTGATAGGTTAAAATGTTTTAATAATCACCACATCTTTTAGGTATTGTACTTATCATGGAGAGTGATTTCTTAAGCAGTGGGTAATCTGTCTCTCTTTACAGCTTGAAAGGACAGAGAGGGTCACCTGCTAATCAACGAGTAGAATTGAAGGAGATGGACTAACGTTCTGAGATGTGCCAAATTCTGATCCACTAACCTATTTGTGTATGCAAGTAGCAAGATATAACCCATCATCATTGCAGTGGAGAAAACCTGCTTTCCTGTCAACTGGACGGATTATTGACTGCTGGAAAATCTGTGAAGAATGAGCCGGTGGGTTATCAACACCTGCGAACCCCCATCATCGGCAACAGCTATGATTTAAACAACACGCAGTGTCACCAACACCAGACACCCAAGTTTTATATATATATATATAGATATATATTAGTGTTGAATTCAGATATCATTTATATTTTTCATTTTTCATTTTCTTTAAGGTAGATTAATATTTCATATTTAAGTGTTTTATATTTTATATTTTCTAAATAATAAAGTGTTTATGTTTGTCAATTTTTGTTCTTTTTCTATTCATTAATTTTCCTGAGGAGGAGCCAGCCTTGGTAATACTGTCTGAAGTTGTTACAGGGCTGAGTAAGCCTTCACAAGTGGCGACCTTGCCAGGATCAACTCCACTGAATCAAGATTCAATTCCCTCTCGAATCTACCATTGGAACTTCAACGCTGCATACCACAGACGGTTCCACCAGCCATGAGTAATCATTCTCTATGGTAGGACTACAGTAAAGGTATTTAAAAAGATTTGGTGAAGTTATAGTCCTCAATTATTGTAAGTCAAGTCAGGCAGGATTTAATATTTTAATTCTGCACCTTTTTCCATCGATATTGAATCACTGTGGAGGATAATTCTAGGACCTGAGATTTTCCAGTGACAATTTTTTTCATTGAGCTCTTTATTTTATCAAGGGAACTGTCCGTAGGACACTCTTGATTTGTTGGGTGAAGATTCGATTCTCAAGGGACCCCTTCTACTTACTGTTTGCTCGGAGCCGGCACAGAACCCTTTCCGTTTTCAATTAATACATATTGTTTTAATTGAGCAGGGATCGAGCCCACTCTGATTTATTTACAATGTTGAGCGATCAGGTATTTGACAACCCTCCATGTTTCTTTAATACCCGTTTCATTTTCCCCCCTGGAATTTTAGTTAATTTTGCAAATATGGTAGGAAATTATCATTTTGGATGAATAGAGCCTGGAAGTTAGAGAAGTAACAGGAAAAATTTAGATCTTGCATAGTGCTAAAATCCAGGAAAAATTGAAAGAGAGAATTGCGAAAGAGAAGTACAATCGATGAGCATTAATATGGACACTTGATCGTGAGGAAAGAGCTAAAAGAAAAGGGTCGTGAAGGATATCGCTAAAGGTATGTAAGGAGAACATGTTTTAAAGTTAATGGTGAACTTGAGGAAAGACAAAGGATAGGAGACTATAATGAGTTAAGGGAGAGAGGAAAGAGGATCACGAGCTCGACCACAGCTCACCTTGAATTAGAGAATAAAAAGTTAAACTTGTTCTTCTCACAACAGCAATAGATAAGTAGTAATGGAAACAACGTGCAGCTAGTGTCACAAATTCCCAACACCTAATATACTCCCTTCACAGAGGGGGAAGAATAACTTCATACATTATCCAGGCTTGAAAATAACCGCTACCCACTGTGAATGGCCTGCTGAACCCGGGCTACCAGGTTAGGAATGTTTATTTTCTGGTTACAGCCTTGAAATAGCTTATGGCAACTTTGTCACAGGATATCAAATATAAATTATAACCTATTACTGAAGAAGGCAAACCTTAAGCATTAATCAAAAAACCACTAATTCTTACAGGAAAAGATTCAGGTAGCCCACCTAACAGCCGGGCCAGAACTTTCAGTCAGTTACAGTAACACTCTTTTGTTTGTTCGACTTTGGATTAAGAGAGGTTCAGGAATTGATCGCATATGAATCCTCTTAGAGACTTCATGGTTTGCTGACGCAGTTTCCTGACCAGCACTTCCCCATCAGATACGCACATTCATCAAGAACGTAACAATGATTAAAGCTGAGGAATTGCTGAGGCTGCTGACCTGTAATGCTTGAGGCTCACAATTCCTAATAAAAAGACCTAAAGGATCAAACCCTAAGACAAGCGTCACAGACCTTAAGAAAACAAAGCCTCTAGTGGAAATTAAAATGACTTCTTTTATTCCTGTTTGTCATTTTGTGTGTTGTTAAGGGACAATTAACATCCAGGATTTGTCCTTCTAAGAGGTCCAAAAAGTTGGAAGATTTTTAAAGACCTGTAATGCCAAGCACCCCTTCTGTCAGAACAGTTAATGGACTTAATTTATCTACAATTTTATGAGACACCGGATGCACATGTATAGTCTTTTCTGATAAGCTGTTTCCAACCTAACCCATTGGGGTCGACAGTGTCCCTCAAAGAGACTTGTTCTCCAGGGTCCACCCAAATTTCACAAAAAAAAAACAATTGATTTCTCTTTATTGAAAAGATAGAGAATCTTTTCCCGATCATAATGACACCAAAATATGAAATTTAATGGAAAACTTATGGAATATGTCTCTCTCGCTTAGTTAGCCGGTCCTCGCCAAGTTTATGCTATCAGGATTTTGCCCACTTTGAGCCCCTATTTTCGGCCAATTCCAGTGTGACTAGTCGACAAAAAAATCATAACTATTCACTAGAAACTCTCTCATTTTTCTATCGAATGAGACAAGAAACCAACCATTTACCGATGCAACTATCCCAATAAAGTGGTCAGAATTTAGCAATTTTGCCAATTTCACACAAATTTCAAAAGATACCAATTTCACACAAATTTCAAAAGATGCCAATTTCTGAATAGGGTCCAGAATAAACAAGAAAGACATTCCTGGCACTAAAATAACAAGTTCTCTGTTCGTTAGTCAACACCCAGGCCCCTCTTATATATGTCTTGACTTCCCACTGTGAATTTTTATTCTTACAAAAAAAATAAGATTTACTGTTATGCAGACTGCTGCATTAGTGTAGAAATGGTATAAATAATATAAGCACACTTGTGAAAGAATATTAGACTCACCAGTTGATGTGTATTGGGGATCTTGGCATGATTTTGTTTACTTTTGACTTTGTTAAAAATCGAGCATTTTGCTACTTTCAGAGCTCAATTTCAAGTACTTTTTTCATTGTAAAAAAACAGTCAAAATCATCTCAATTTTCTGTAATATGTCTTCCATTCTACAAAATGAGACCAAGAAAACTAGAATACAACAATAAATACCATACAAAAATACAGTGCAAAGTCGCTGTTTTAATCCAAAAACATGTCAAAAGTTTTTTTTCTCATTACGCACTGTGTGCTGCAGGTTTTTTTTATACTGCGCACACTGACCACATAGACCCATACTTACATATGTAGGCCTACCAGCTTTCTCTCACTAGATTTGAGGGCGCTAGAATTTAGGCATACTAGTACGTCAAAAACCCTGGGTCGTAAGACATACTAGTACATCCGAAACCCCCAAAGGGTTAAAGAAACTCATTCCTCTGCTATACTTTCAGACCACTTGGGCCATACGGACACTTTTCCTACCATCCGTTGTTACATTAGGTCTAAATGGTTCACAGGTTGGTCTGAAGCCGTACTAGCTCCCATCACTTCTTGCTCTGTACTAATTAGTGAATGTAAAAGGTGCTTTCTTCCTTCTGAGGTTGACCTTCATCACGAAAGGTGGAAAAAGGTTTCAAGATTCCATCTTCCTGTAGAGTCAGAGAAGCCCCTCAAAAAGTTCAGATGAGACAATTGTCCTCGCGAGATTAATGTGGGATTAAAAACCAGTGATGCTACTTCTCGTACAGTGAGGAAGTAGATCACAGGTTCCCTTGTTTAAGATAAAGAGAAAATATCACCTCTGATACCAGTCTTGACTAGGGACTGGACCAAAGCCCAGGCTCCTCCTACTGTCCATCCTTTGATTTTCCCGCTGACTTTAAGCATTTAGATATATCGAAGGACTCCTTTGTCCAATATTTACAACGTAGATTCCTTCTCTTCAGAATTGTCCCATAATGCCGCTAAAACAAAATCAAGTTATATCCAAAGGAAAAACTTTCATCTATAAATTTGAATATAATAAAAGGTATCTTGTACAAGTCACAGTACATTCAAATTAAATTCAGATGAGATAGACTATTCCATCTTAGTTGTCCAAAGTCAATGTAGAGAGACTATTCTAAAAAATGGCTCATGACCTGCCAGTGTCGCCGACATTTCTCCGCATCATAAAACCTTAAATAAAATTAGGGAAACTATTTTGGCCAAAAATGTCTCAGATGTCACTACCTAATGTAGATCATGTAAAGTTTTGGCCAACTGTCATCCCGAGTACCTTTGACAAAAATGCCAGTTTTTTTAACGGTACCTTTGAAGAGTAGCTATTAGACATCGTTGGTTCCTTTATCTCCCTCTTCATCATGGGACAATAAAATATAGTTAACATTAGTTGATATGCTGGATTTTTCCCTGAAGCTGTCCCTAAAAAGACCATAACTACTACAGAGGTTGCTGAAGCCCTTTTGTCCATTTTCTCCAGAGTGGGAATTCCAGAGAAATTTGTCTGAAACCGTGGGAACACAATTCACATCCTGATATACAAACAAGGATTCCAAATGGCCCTGTTAACCCAGGTGTAATGGGAGTCGCGCGCGCACGGCCCGCGCTGCAGAAAAAGTTTAGACTTATGTTATCCTTCACCAATTTAGAACAGCATATGTACACTAAGTACAGTGATAAGTTTAGTGCACTCCACGGTAAGCAAGGCAGTAAATAGAAGCCACAAGACAGCAGACCGTGCTTCAACAACCAGCTCTAGAATGGGAATGACAAAAGGGGGCAGACAGGAGAGCGTTACCCCACAATAACCTCTGCGATTGCACAAAACCACTTTCTTATAGGATAGAACCTGTCACTAGTTGAACGATTCGGGCCCATCATCAACTCTTAGCAACCTGGTTTGCTGGTTGGGGGAGAATAGCCTGTAAATGAGGGTGTGTACATGCGCCGAATAAGGTTACATACTCCTTTGCATGCCCACTACACCCCCCACCCGAGAAGGCTTCAGGATTAGGCTGCACCCTCCCAGTGTAACCAGTGCCGCCATGGCACAAAATGATGGTACCCGCCTTTCCTCTCCAACCATCCAACTCTTAGATAGAGCTCAGCTTTCTCGTGACCAAAAGCCAAACCCTAAACTTAAAGTGAGACAGCTGTCCAGACAGGCTAGCATAGGTGGTCCAAGATACAGTGGACAGTAGCCCCGCATCCCCTCACTAAAAAAAAAAAACCCCACACCAGGGGAATAAAAACAAGAGCGTGAAAAGGTTACCACAAATAACATCCTAACCTAAATAAATAAAAATATTAGACTCTAGATAAAGAGCCTGCCGAAACATATTATCTTTCGGCTGTATATTAAATGAAAATTATAGGGCTGCAGCCTCAGCGTTCCACGTATAAGCCTTTGTTTTGGGTCTTCATGGCTTGGAGATATACTAGAGGATTGTGATCACTGTAGACTGTGACCAACACTCGATGTCTGGCCCACATAAACATCGAAATGCTCCAAAGCCAGTACCAGCGCGAGGGCTTCTTTTCAGTGTGTAGAGTAAGCCCTCGATGTGGCTGAAACTTGGCTGAAAAGTATGCTACAGGCCAGCAACTCCTTGTTCCCGATTTGTAATATACTGCCCCAACCCCAGACTCACAACATCAACCTGTAATGAAAAAGGTTTGGAGAAGTCGGAGACAAGAGAATGAGTTCAGTACACACATAATCTTTATCTTTATTAAAAAGCAGTGTTACAGTCTGAGGTTCCAAATTAAACCGAACTTTGTGACAGGTAAGAGAGGTAAAGTAGGGCTACAATATCTGAAGAATTCTTACAGAATCTTCTGTAAAATCCTATCATGCCCTAGGAAATGTTGAAGAGATTTCCTATCATGAGGAACTGGATAATTCTTTAATAGCAAGATCTTTAGCAAGTTTAGTTGGCAACTTTTACAACTAGGACCTACTTCATGCCTAGAGAAGTGATAGTGGCCTTGGCCAGAGGAAGATTTAAATAAATTAACTGTTAAAATGGGAACTCTTAAAAGGTCTCAAAAAGAGCCTTAGTCTAAGTAGGTGTTATCCCAAGTATCAGACACCCAACAATACATCTAGGTAAGCGCCGTGCCTTCAAGTCCACAATAGCCTGATGGATAAGTTTCTGGATGAAGAGGGGGAATTTTCATTCCGAAGGGTGTAACTGTGTATTGATATACCTCCTGGAATACTGAAGGCAGAAATTTCCTCGCCTTATCTGACAAAGGTACCTGTTAGTAACCCTTTAAGTAGTCTACTTTTTTAGACACAAAAGTAGCCTTACCCACAAAGTCAAATTACGATCCATCCAGGACGAGAAGAGGGTAAGCATCTGTAATTGTGACCTCGATCACCTTACGGAAGTCTGTACACATACAAACCCTCCATCAGCCTTCTTCACAGATGCACGGTGAAGCCCATGGACTAGATGACTCCTCCACTAAACCATCTTTAAAACAAAAATTCTACTTCCTGCTGAGTAAGCCTCTGCTTTTCAGGATTAGCTCTGTAGGGGAGAGTTTTAATAATTTGGTTTACAGTTTCCCACATCTACATCATGATAACCTAACGTACATTTTTTCGGCACATCTGAAAAAATATTAGGATATGACTGAAGAAGCTCCGTTAAATTTGTTGCTTGCGTTTCAGATAATCCCCTTCCATTAAAGGGCAGACCTGTGAGGAGGACAGAATTTGAGAAAGTTTAATATTAATTTCAGAGTGCAAAGAGTCAGAGTCGTCCTCAGAGGTAGAGGACAGAGTCATTACTGGGGCGTTTTCTGGTGTATGAAAAGATTTTAATTGATTAACGTGGTAAGTTTTAGTTTTTGAGGTCTTATCAATGGGAGCTACCACATAATTTACATCAGATAATCTACTTACAATCTGCATAGGTCAAGTAAATCTAGCTTCCAAGGTGTGGCCAGGTATAGGTTCCTGCACCAACACCTTGTCTCCTGGATGGAAGGAGCGGAATTGTGCACTTCTGTCAAACCTTGGTGCTTCTTACTTGAGCTGTCTTAGGTCAGCCTTGCCTAACTGACGTGCCACCTGCAACCTTGAAGACGTTGTAAGAGTGTTTGAGCTAACGTCTTCTGCCATCCCTTCCTTCTTTGAAGCACCTGAAAGAGGACCTCGTACATTGTGACCAAAGATCATCGTCAACGGACTATATCATCCTGTAGACTCTTTGCACCATCTCTCAATACTGATGAACAGCAACAAAGGTAGTGATTCATCCCCGTCGGTAGAAAGTGCATGCAAAAAAAAGTTCTCATCATGGTTTTTTAAAAGTCTGATGGAATCTTCCAAGGCGCCTTAGGACTGAGTGATGATAGGGCAGTGGATAAGTTGTGGATTATCCCTAACCTAGTTAATACTTCTCTAAAATGCTTTGGCAGTAAAGTCATACCTTGATCCCTTTGAATATAGTTGTTAGGAATGCCAAAACAAGAAATGGAATTTTGTTAGCAAGCTTGGAGAATAGCTGTTAAGAATTTAATACTGCGGCATTTTGGAATTGCTTCAGGATACTGGTATACTGATTATCCATAATCGAAATAAATATTGAGTTTCCAGACTTGACCTAGGTAACTGGGACCTACAGCAATCTATAATAAATCTGCAATAGGTTTCTTCCAACAGCAGGAATGCAAGGTTGGAGAGGTTGCAGTTTAATGAATGTCCCAGGTTTCCCTACTTGCTGACATTCTCTCTCGGCAACACCTATATATGATTTCTTCACATCTTTCTTTAATTTTGGCCAATAAAATTCTTTGTGATTCTATACAAGGTTTTTGTAATCCATAAGTACCTCCTAATGAAGTATTATGAGCTATATTTAATTATTTGAGGTCTGTACCTTTGATGGAACCCCTAACCTGTTAAACAATTGCCAGCCCTCTATTTCCATACCAGTCCTCAGTGCAGATCAAATAATTTGTTTTCACTTCATACTTGACAAGAATGACCCAAAGAGGATTTACCCATGGCTGCCTGAAAAGCGAATTTAAAGAAGGGTCCTTTCATTGTTCCCTCTCAGAAGGACAGTCCCCTGGCATGGAAACAGAGACATCTGGCAATCCTGCAACCTCCCTGGGGAATAGGAAGGCTTGATCGGGGTCTGTTCACTGATTTACGAGGCTCTGTCCAGTGGCCTCATAAAACCAACTTGGCTATCCGAGATCGGAGTCGTCCCAAGGAGAGGTCTACATTCACTCCAGACAACCCTTCTGGATGTGCCCGAGTACTGCCAACACCGGAGAAGAATTACTCATTATAGTTCAGGACACTCACTAACAGTAGTAATGTTATTACCGCAGTAATAACCTGGCTCTTTCATGGGAAATCCGTTTGCGACACCTATAGTCAAGTACCCAGTGTAATATTTGCACTGTACATAATTTTTATGCAAAGAACAGAATATATAGCTCCCCAAATGCTTCCAATAAAACAGAGGAAATTTCAAGGAAGTTTTCTCTAAAAAGGGTAATATTCTTCTTTTAAAAGGACAATTGCTCCAGTATCTCTAAAGGTCTTTACTTCGTTGTTTTGAGTTTTTCTGAAGGGAAATAAACTCTTTCAAATAATAAGGGGGGTACCTTTTTTACTTCTCTAGGGGGCGTTGCAGGGATATTAGAGATTTTCCCAAAGGGTTGGGGTTTATGGGGGGAGTTGGGTGGATGGGACCTCTTTGTTGCAGGGGAAAAGATGACAGGCTTGCCCTTTACTCCCCTTACGTTGAAATGGGTGTTCTGGCTGGTTCTCTTGGGTACTGTTGTTTGAGTGCACCATGAGTAGTTTGCCCCTCCGAGGGGACCCAAAGTTGAGAAGGGTGGCTCCCAGGTGACTTATTGGCTGACTAGACATTCCCCTCCCGGGGCACTTCATTTTCCAAGGTTGACGATTTTCTGCTCATGCCAGGTTTTTTAAAAGAGAGAGGGGGCCCTGGCAAGGAGCGGTTGTTTTGAAGGGATCAGCCAACCGGCTGCCTCCCAAAGCATGGTTAAGTCACGACCGAAAAGACTCGAAAATCGGGCCCCCAAAACTCCAGGGTTTCAAAAGAATAGCTGTTCCCCGCCCTCAAAGGGAAGCACCCCTTGCTTTATCCCGCTGGGGAAAAGGTTTTGGGTTTTCTGTTCACAAAGTCCATAGGGATTGACCCAAGCTCGCCCGCCCAATTTTAAAAAAACTTTTATATTTGGGGGGAACATGTATATGCTTTCCATCACGTGGTCTTCACTACTTTACAATCAGAAAATTCAGCGTCCTTTAATGCTGAGTAAATTTCCTGTGCCTTACCCCAAAAATGCTGTATGAACCAAAGTGCCATGCGTTCCCCCACCTCAAGGCCGAGCCTGATTTTTCGAACTTTCAAAAAAATTTTTCTGGTTCGGCCCCCATTGAAGGGGGAACAAACGTACTGCTTTTTGTAAACTAAAATCATTTACAGAATGTGAAAACTGCCTTTTTCCTTTCCCCATCACTTCCCCTTTTCAAAAGCTCTC
>NW_026475377.1:0-10312 GCF_026875155.1 Cherax quadricarinatus
GTTCATATTCGGCAGGATAGGGTTATCATATGAAGGTGCACATCTTAGGAAAATATGTCAACCGGGGGACTCAAGCACTTTGTGAGAAGGGTTACAAGGATCGGGGGGTGCCCATTCCCTATTCGTTGTTCCTTTCTCCTTAACTCTTAAAATTCTCCTGAGAATTGTGTCAATGGCATTGTTTCCCCAGTGGTGCCCCTGAAAGACCATTTGTGGGGAAATGACTGTGCTCCGGGTATTTTGATTCCCTGCATTTATACGTTGATTGATGGATAATTTCACTTTTGGGATGGTTTAAAAAATGGACCCATTTCCTGCCCCCGTGTCTTACCTGTGTAAGATCATGTAGGAGGGACTCCTTTTTCCCTGCTAGTGTGCCACATCTAGGAACCAGATGTTTAGCTCGCGGTCAGTCTGACTGTGATTTCACTAACTGATATAACAGAAGAGAAAGGGTAAAGAGGATCTCCTTGTTGGACACCCTCGAGATGTGATTTCAGCTCTCCAAAGGAAGCATTGATTCCTTGCTATTCCCAGGAAAAAAAAGGGGAAGAGCCCGGAAAATGTTCTTGTACTGCTGCTAATACCTGTCTCTTTTCAGGAGATTGAATGCATTCTTAAAACAAATTTTACCACTGCATTGTCCCAGGCGGTTGTTGATATACCCCCCTTGTTGATGAACCGCTGCTTACTTCCTTTGAGAGACACCAAAGTCAAGCGGGTTTTGGGTTGAACATAGGGGCTCCCCTTGACAAAATATTTGGACAGAGCTTTAGAAAACGAGGGGGCCCCTAAAGTGTTGCCTACTGCAAATTGGCCAAATTTCCCCCCCTTCTTTTTGTGCACAAAGTGTTGCACCAAAAAAAGGTCTAAATTTTTTCAAATCAACAGCCAGGAAATTTTTGACGAAACCCTTTTGGGTCTCTGAAAAACAGTGCTCTGCAATTTCCCAATAACTGGTTTAACCATTTCCTTTTAAAGTGTGGGGCCCTTATTCCCCGTGTAACCCCCCGCAGAGCCAGATGAAAAAAGACTTTTACTTTGTAAATGTCCCATTCTTCCACAAACAATGGTTCCCCAGTGGGGACAGAGGGTTGGAAACGTTGCGCCCTGTCGCATCCCCGGGAGCAATGTATCTTTCATGGTAATAAAATTTTGATTTCCCCCCTGTGTTGCCCCCTTAAATTTTTTTGCTTACCCCGGACTCTGACTTTTTCCTGTCATAGAGGGTGGGGGGTTCGCCTTCCCCTTTTTTTTGTTGACGGGGAAGGCGAATGAGGGTTTTCAAATCTAGGAAAACTTTTTAAGGATTTTTTAAATTTTCATTGAGGCACCTTTTCCCCTTCTTTCCGGCCATAAGCAGACATTGCCCCAAAAAATGAAGTTGTGCCATGCCCTTTATGGTTGATGGGGCATTTAAGATAGTGGAACCATCGTTACTTTTTTCAAGAGGTCTGCACCCCCCCTACGTTTCCCAGCTTTTGCGTGTGGGACGGGCTGCTTTGGGAATATGGTGTGAGTTGTCCTGGTACCTGTTGCATAATTTGCTTCCAAGAGAGTGTCTGATGAGATGAGATCTGCTGGGTGGGTTCAGGTGCCTGAAAGTGGCTCTGGATCATCATTTCCACAGGAGGACATCCTGGAACCAGGGCAACTACCGTGTTGCGGAGGAAACCGTAGAGTTGAGACAACGAAGCTGTAAGCATGACCGACACTTGCCTCTCCTAGTATTACCAGCCGTGCCATTTCCCTGGCTGCTTGCTTCCTTCCTGGTTGGCAATCCATCTGCTAGACTAGACAATAGAGTGGAATATGACATGCAGGGTGGGTTATGGTGCGTGGAAGGTAGTGGACTTGACCGTGGGCCTGGTGGAGTTTGAGGGGCTTGGTGAGGGGCTGGGAGGGGAAGGGGGGAAAACTTCCCCTGGGATTAGGTGGGGAGGCGCAGGTTGTTGAGTTGGGTTATCCCGGGAGTACAATACACATGGACTTGCACATATATATTGTTCACACTGTCTTACAATACACATAACTTTATTTGTATCCTATGTACACATGTACAATGTGGTCATGGGCACTGCTGAAACATCTAGTTAAATTCCCACTCTTCACCCACCCCCGTTGACGTGGGGGTGTATGCACTGTCTGGTCATCCCTCGTTAACATTAATCTTATATACATATCTTTATATATAGTATATTATATATATATATAATATATATATATATATATATATATATATATAATATATATATATATATATATATATTATATATATATATATATATATCAATAAGATCACAGTAAAAACAGGTGATTTTCAAAATATGCAAAACAAACCACTCTGAAAGCACTAGAGCAATTCCAAGCGCTTTCGTTGACTACTCCCTTATCAAGGAACTATGAAAGTGAAAAGTATCCAAGGAAGCTATATAAGGGGTCGGCCAGCACCTCCTATCAGATCCCACAACGGCTAAACACGTGACGCGCAGGCGAGCCAACTTGGATAGGTCCTTGGCAAACTCACCCCACACTATTCTACCCAAGAAAATTTAAAAATTATTTGTCCAGTGTATTATTTAAATTCTTTCCCAAATTCTTTATTATAAATGGATCTAAATTTATATAAACCCCAAAGGAAAAATTCATATTTATTGTCAAAAACTGCTTTTTATGATATCAAGATTCAATTATATTTCTGTTTCGGACAATATGGACTTGCTAGATACTTACTTTCTCAACTTTTGAAAATCAAGGGATGGTTAAAAAATCATTCTTACATGAATAAATCGGGAGCATTGGAAGCTTGTCCAGTTCTAATGCTATATTTATTGGTTGTTATCTTAGTTCGAGATTTTTACCAGTTTGACGGAATAAACTTTATCGCAAATTTTAAAGGAATTTATAGACCATCCATCAGGCTTTTTGAGGGTAAATTCTTTATCAAAGTTTTTTTTACTGTATCAAGATTTTGTAATAATTACAACTTTAATATTAAAGTCTTAAGTGAGAAGGATATCAACAAAGTTTTCATGGTTAAGGGAGAAACCAACATAATTTTAGTTGATAAGCTTGGGTTGCCCTTTTTGATTTATAAAAAGTGTTTCTAGCAAATTTAAAAAAAGATTTAACAATTACATTTCTTGGGTATTTTCAATCATTACCTATTGCATAATTTTGGATATTCCTCACTATGAACTCAGGACTACAAATTCGTTAAAGGCTTCAAAAATACATTATAATTAATAGAATTTGGGAAGAATTTAATATACACGGACAAATAATTTTTAAATTTTCTTGGGTGAATAGATTGGGGGTGAGTTTTGCAAAGGGACTATCCAAGTTCGGCTCGCCGCGCGTTCACGTGTTTAACGTTGTGGGATCTGATAGTGAGGTGTGGCGGACCCCTTATATAGCTTCCTTGGATGCTTCACTTTCATAGTTCCTTGATAATGAGAGTAGGTCACGAAAGCGCTTGGAATTGCTCTATTCTTTCAGAGTGGTTGTTTTGCATTTATATATATATATATATATATATTTATGATATATATATATATATATATTATATTATATATTTATATATATATATATATATATATAAGTATATATTAGATTATAACATATATATATATATATAGTTATACTATAGATATATATATTATATATATATATTATGTATATATATATATATATTTTATAGATTTATATATATTATAGATATATATATATATCTATATATATATATATATATAATATTGCTAATGACCAATTTATTATTTGGCACGACTATATATATATATATAATATATTATTTATATATATCATATATATATATATATATATATATATATATATATATTATATATATATATATATAGATATATATACACATATAGATATATATATATATATATAGTGTGCCAAAATAAGTAAAAATTGGTCAATTAGCAAAAACTCATTTAAATTAAGTCATTTCTAAAGTTTTTCTTATACGTTTAAAGATATTTCTTTTTTCCATTTATGTAAATCTAAAAATAATAATTTTTTCAAAAGAACCTTAGAAAACTTAACCTAACTGTAGTATAGAGCGCAGTTTAAATTTAGCCTAATCCTACGGAATATATTTAGATAAGTTCACCATAAATTAACAAATAAATAAACACCAATTAAATTTTTTTTTTTCATTAATGTTCGAATGATTTTTGCGAAATTACTATATACAAAGAATCTCGCTTGCCTTATTTGGCAAGAAGAGCGTTGCTATTTAATCCAAAATCGCAAGGTTTACCTTTTCGGCACTACATACACATTACATACAGAGAAAGTTCGTAGTCAGCAGGACTTAAAACTATGTTAGGGAACTGGCAAGGTTCTAGATGTGACGCTTTAGCCCACTCGTCCACGGGTGCCTCAAAAGATAGGCAGCTTGTTTACAAACCATGTATACAAACCATACCACGGGTGGGGTTAGAACCTCGATCATTCTTAGAACCCCCAGACGGTCGCGACGGTCTGGAGTTCTGAGACTCTGATCGCGGGTTCTAACCCCGCCCGTGGTATGGTTTGTTTGCAATCGTGTCATTACGATTTCGTGAGTCAACTATGTTTCTTCCCAGCCCGGGCACACCAAAGGGCCTCAAGGATAGTTTCACGCTATTTTATTCTGCCCCTGTATTTTCCCTGACATCACGGGTCTGGCATGAATAAACTCCTGTAAAACAATCTTTTTGCTGGGGAAATACTTTTAATAAACATTTGTATAAAAATTTCAGAATAATTTAATTTAAAATTACTGGTTTTTTGAGTCAATAAACCCCGGGGAAATTTTAATAAGGACTGGGTTTTATTTAATTAAAGGTTCAGGCTCGAATTTGAGACTAACTGTCAGATGTATACATAATTTGTTTTCCTATTCTCTGTTTTTAAAAACCCTGAATTAATCGGGAGGGTTTCTATTTAAAAGAATTGAATTATTATGTATCAATGACTTTCTTTTTGTCATTAATTTTTTTCCCAACTTTTTAAATGAAAAATTTTTTATTAATTTTTGTAATATACCAAAAAAAAATTATTTATCTCTTTCATTTTTGCATTAACAGTGAAATAATGTTAATAAACTAACATTTTTGGTATACCAGAAAAATATTGGTTTATCTTCACCTAGGACTTTACAGGATGGGGAAAAGTAAGCCTGGTCATGGGAAAAAATAATGGTTTTAGGTTTTCTTCACTCTAATATCCTTAAAAACCATACCACGAATGGGGAAGAACCCGCATCAGAGAGTCTCAAACTCCAGACGTCAGGTTAGCGGTCTGAAGTTCTAAGACTCTGAACGCGGGTTCTATCCCCGTCCGTGGTAAGGTTTGTTTGCAATCGTGTCATTATGGTTTCGTGAGTCTATATATCCTAGGTTAGGCCTCATTTACATTATGATGCACAGTTCTGGTCACCGTATTATAGAATGGATATAAATGCATTAGAAAACGTACCAAGGAGAATAACAAAGTTGATCCCATGTATCAGAATTTTCCCTATGAGGATAGACTGAGACCCTGAATTTCCACTCTCTAGAGAGACGTAGAATTAGGGGGGATATGACTGAGGTGTATAAATGGAAAACAGGAATAAATAAAAGGAATGTAAATAACGTGCTAAAAATATCTAGCCTAGACAGGACTCGCAGCAATGATTTTAAATTGGAAAAATTCAGATTCAGGAAGGATATAGGAAAGCACTGGTTTGGTAATAGAGTTGTGGATGAGTGGAACAAACTCCCGAGTACAGTTATAAAAGCTAAAATGTTGTGTAGTTTTAAAATTAGGTTGGATAAATACATGAGTGGGTGTGAGTTGGACCTGACTAGCATGTGCTAATGGGTCTGATGCCGTTCTCCTTCCTTAAGTGGATGTGATCTAACCTGACTAGGTTGGGTCATTGGCTTAAGCCTGTAAGAGACTTGAACCTGCCTCGCATGGGCCAGTAGGCCTGTTGTAGCGTTGCTTTTTTATGTTTCTTATATTACGCCTATTAATTCCTTTTACTTAAATCTAGATAATTCCTTGTTCTTACCTAAGTCTCCTGTTCATTCATTTCGGATAACTGCTATTAAATCTCATTGTCTTATTAGGAATACATATTCTTGGGTTAGTCTGTATAATATTTAGGAAGCTGTCAACAGTTTCCTTCGTCACCCCAGACAACATTTGACAGGTAATCTCTAACTCTATTGCTGTCAACATTTTTCCCCATCGTCACCCCAGACAACATTTGACAGGTAATCTCTAACTCTATTGCTGTCAACAGTTTCCATCGTCACCCCAGACAACATTTGACAGGTAATCTCTAACTCTATTGCTGTCAACAGTTTCCATCGTCACCCCAGACAACATTTGACAGGTGATCTCTAACCCTATTGTAATTTTCAAAACAATGATCTGGGCTTCTTACTAATTTTTTCTTTTTTAGTCATTCATTAAATTGTCATTTGTAATCGACTTGTGATCGCTTGCCCCCTACGTAATCCCCAGAGTTTAACAATTTTTCCTTGTCTCCCCAAAACCAAATGAAGAAGGTACTTTCCGTCAGTGGTTCCCTCACAAGCTTTACGTATTCTTATCCTCGAGGAAGATTTCATAAATATTACTCTTTCAGTTCACAACATTTGAGGAATGAGCGACAGGCGCTCTAAGAAAAGGACCTGCTTTGTATGGGCCAGTAGGCCTTTTTGCAGTGTTCCTAATTCTTTTTGTTCTTAACAAGACTAACAACCATCTAGGTAAATGTTTGAGCGTCCTAGTTATTTTAGTTCTGCTGGTCAGCGACGTGGCAACTTATATAGCCAACATGTCTAAAACCTGTTGAAATAATCACCCGTTCTTTTACTGATGTTAAGAACTTGGTCCAAAAAATACAAGAATATTTCCCTTATAAGTTCAGGATCATGCATAATACTACGTGGGGGATAATGACAAGATATATGTAGGTGGAAGAGCTATGTTTCTTGAGATTAAGATCCGTGAGCACAAGAACGCCTGCAACTGGGGAGACCGTGACGACCGTCACTGTGAGACCGTGACGACCGTCGACCGTGACGACCGTCGACCGTGATGACCGTCGACCGTGGCGACCGTGGCGACCGTGGCGACCGTTTGGCGACCGTGGCGACCGTGGCGACCCTGGCGACCGTTTGGGGACCGTGCGACCATCGACCGTGATGACCGTCGACCGTGGCGACCGTGGCGACCGTGGCGACCGTGGCGACCGTGGCGACCGTCAACTGTGATGACCGTGCACAGTGACGACCGCCAAAAAACACCTGTGTTCAACGCTCCCAGTGGTCTATACCAGCTAAAAATATTGAAGGGGTTTACCCACTATTTCTAAAGAAGAAACCACCTCATTTTTCGCAATATCAGAAAAATTCTTTAGAAAAACTTTGTGGTTCGGGATTGAGAAAGTTGCAGGAAGAATGAAGCGGCAGACCCATGAAATATCTTATCAAAATTTTCCCTGAGTGAGCACAGATTTAAAAAATCCTATTTCAATTGATTACTTCTTATTGTAATCATTTTAGTAATTGCTTATTCATCTAGTTGGGCTGTCTTGACTGACAAATCATCTTGCAAGGGCACCATTTCTCTTCGTGACTGAAGTGTGATTTTGTAGAGGTATGAGATGAGTTAATAATTCCAATACGAAATATAATTGCTATAACTATCTAGTAATTAATTTTTTTGCCCACTGTTATTAAAATTTGATGTATAGTGGACAGGTTCGTTCCTGTATGCATGCACAAGATAACTTAATTGATAACGTTAGCCCTTATTAGGTGCCCTTAACAGAATACAGTAGATTCTTTTTCCTCATTAACTATACCTTCAAGTTATCTATTCGAATTTATCTATCTACTCGTCTTCACTTCTTTTTTGCCTCCCCTCTTCTTTGTACACGCTCTGTCTCTAGGTCTGTTTGTTTGTCTGTCTATGTCTCTGTCTCTCCTCTTCTCCCCTCTTTTCTCTTTTCTCCTCTCTCTCTCTCTCTCTCTCTCTCTCTCTACTCTCCTCTCTCTCTCTCTCTCTCTCTCTCTCTTCTTTTTCTGTTTACAAAAGGGTTTTACAAGGTTAAGTTTGGGGTTACTAATTTTTTTTACAAGCTAAGAGCTGTTGCTTACTCATTTCGTTTGACAGCCTTTCTATAGTTAACAGATACACAGAGAACAGGACGATTTTGGAGCCATGTGTGGTACCTTGACGATGTTGGCCTTGTACATAACAGTAAGGCCCCCTACATCCCTCCTGTGTTGAAAGCTCTGCAGAAATGACAGTTCTATCCAGGCTGGGTCCAGGCGGGGAGGTGAGTCGTCTTGGTCTGTTCTCTATTCTGTTAAGAAGTGGAGATGAGACGGGGGCAGGCAATCCAGGTAAATGGAGCATACTCAAGGTGTGAAGTATCTTGCAACCCTCTGATTTCAAGCAGATGCGAGATATGTCTATGCGATGTAACTTCCTGGCCGCCTTGTTTGCAAGATTTACAACGTGATTTTTTCATAGTCCAAAGTGGGGTCAAATTTTAACCCCATGGGTATCACTCATCCCCGGGTACCAACTCTCTCCCTTCAAATTTTTACCACTTCTACAACATTAAAATCATAGGGGTGTAGAGATCATCACCATTTGTGTTTTCTCAGGAGCAAATTTTTTGATCCGTCCCGTCGTTTCTTCAGTCTGAAAGCTGGGGATTGTTGTATCTTAGAGCAGCTGCACTTCCTCTATTGGATAAGTAACTATCAGGATACAGTTGTCTGCATATGCATGGATTATGGGATGAGTTGAAGAAGGTTTTGAAGTAGACATTCCATTAAAAAATGACCCAAGAACACTTTCTTGTGAAACGCTTGCACCAGTAGAGAACTATCTTACAGCTCTACCTTAAAGATAACCACTGGAGAGGCATATCGACTCCTACTGTTTGCAGTTTTGCCAACAGTCCCGGTGGTGCCATACTGGGTCGAAAGCACCAGCCATGTGATTCATCCAGTGATTGTTGCCACCAGTTGAGAGGTTTAACAACAGGTCAACAGTAGAGTGACCATTTCTGAAGTCATACTGACGGTCACAAAGAAGTGAGTAGTAACCGAAAAAAAAAGCTGTCATCTGCCCGAAATTATTGCCTAAGAATTTTTTTAGGATTGACAGGAGTGACAATTGGTCTGCAGTTGATTTCCTTTCTGCTTTTCTTTTTGTGAAAAAGGGACAACACTAGCCTCTTTTCACAGAGGCCTTTTACATTGTGCTTGGCAGAGCTAGCAGAGCTGTGCAGACCAGCTAGGGAGCTGGTCTGCTAGCTGGTCTGCACAAAATCCTCAGTCATCTTGGGCTCAACTTATCTTTGTCCAAAGCCTTTTCTTGTTCCCGTCTTATTGCTACCACTTACAACTTTGACACAGTCCTTGCGGCTAGCCAAGGAAGTTCCTTTGCTGGGTCAGGAATTTGCATCTTGGCAGCAAAGTGTTCGGCAAAAAGCCCAGTTTTCTCTGAGGTTGTGGAGATGGTCCCATCCTCCGATTCAGAAGTGGCATAATTTCATCTGGCGAATAACCTTGCCGGTCCTTGACCGAGGGCCACCATGTTTTGGAGTCCATTCTACCTGACGCCGAATTTTTTTTTTGTGTCAGCCTCCCATCTGGATAGACCCACTTTTGGACTTCGTGTATTTACCAACCCCTCTTGCCATTGCAGGTTCCTGTTTTTAGATAGTGGGATGCATTTTTATGCATTTTCCAAACCATGTACTTAGCAAATAGGCCGCCTCTCGACAACTAAAGCTGAACGAAGATTCGTCACATACTGCCCGGGGGGAATGTGGTTTTGTTGCAGAATAACGATGTATTCAATGAAGGTATTCACTTTGGTCGTCGGACAATACCCGGAGAAGGTATTGCAATCGGAGGCGGCGAGCTCAGAGCAAAGGTGGACCATTTTCTTTTCCACATCCAGTTGTTCATGTAGATGCTCATCGTTTTGCTGGAATCTTCAATACAAAAAAAATCTTGTGTAAATGATTCAACAGAGCCAAGGAGTGGCAATTAACCATGACCCAGACTGTTCGAGTAGTGAAGTCAACAAGTTTTCAAGTCAAACACCAATAAGTTCATCAAAATCCCTTTGTAAAAATGTCGGTTGAGGTCACCTGTAATTGTAATTTTCTGACCTTTAGATGAAGCAGAAGGGAATTCACATTTTCATCAGGAAGTGATGGGTCTGCTTGCTGTTAATAAAGGCTTCTTTAAATTTTAAAATTTTTTTTTTTTTA
>NW_026475379.1:0-2500 GCF_026875155.1 Cherax quadricarinatus
TCTCTCTCTTTTCGAGAGTTCCTCTTAACATGATGCTCCCTCAAGGGAGGTTCCCCGACACCAGTGGTACGCTCCTCATCCAAGGAGTTGGCCTGCCCTTTTAGTCCTTAGATTTAACCTGAAAACCTCCAGTAGCGCTCTTTGTCTCCTGAATGCAATAATAGCAATAATAAAATAACAACAACAACAACAACAACAACAATAATAATAATAATAATAATAATAATAATAATAATAATAATAATAATAAATAATAATAATAATAATAATGCGCCAACACGGATTCAATAACGGAACAACATATCTTACAAAGCTAATAAAAGACTTACAAGGTGCAGTGATTATTATTATTATTTTTATTATTATTATTATTATTGTTGTTGTTGTTGTTGTTGTTATATAATAATAATAATAATAATAATAATAATAATAATAATAATAATAATAATAATAATATGTAATCATGATCGAAGCATGTTGTAAGTCTCTTATTAGCTTTGTAACATATGTTGGTCCGTTACTGAATCCGTGTTGGCGCATACACACACACACACAACACACACACACACACACACACACCACACACACACACACACACACACACACACACACACACACACACACATACACACACACCTTAGTAAGGAATCGTTCAAGACGCTGTACACCGTGTACGTCAGGCCCATACTGGAGTATGCAGCACCAGTTTGGAATCCACACCTGGTTAAGCACGTAAAGAAATTAGAGAAAGTGCAAAGGTTTGCAACAAGGCTAGTCCCAGAGCTAAGGGGTATGTCCTAAAGAAAGGTTAAGGGAAATCGGCCTGACGACACTGGAGGACTGGAGGGTCAGGGGAGACATGATAACAACATATAAAATACTGCGAGGAATTGACAAGGTGGACAAAGACAGGATGTTCCAGAGATGGCACACAGAAACAAGGGGTCACAACTGGAAGTTGAAGACTCCGATGAGTCAGAGGGATGTTAAGAAGCATTTCTTCACTCATTAAGTTGTCAGGAAGTGGAAGAGCCTAGAAAGTGACGTAGCGGAGGCAGGAACCATACGTTGTTTTAAGACGTGTATGAAAAAGCACATGGAGCAGGGAGAGGGAGGACCTAGTAGCGATCAGTGAAGAGGCGGGGCCAGGAGCTATGACTCAACCCCTGCAACCACAAATAGGTGAGTACACACACACACACACACACACATACACGCTTGTGAACTTGTGAACGACATGACGGAAGGAATAGAATCCGAAGTGTCCCTGTTTGCAGATGATGTGAAGTTGATGAGAAGAATCCAGTCGGACGAGGACCAGGCAGAACTACAGAGGGACCTGGACAGGCTGCAGACCTAATCCAGCAACTGGCTCCTGGAGTTCAACCCCACCAAGTTCAAAGTCATGAAGATTGGGGAAGAGCAAACAAGACCACAGAGGGAGTAGAGTCTAGGCCCTAGACTCTACTCCCTCTGCGGTCTTGTAGTCTCTGACCCCCTAGACTCTAGGAGGTCAGAGACTACAAACCTCACTCAAGGAAAAAGATCCTGGGGTGGGTATAACACCAGGCACATCTGAGGTGCACATCAACCAAATACGTAACTGCTTCAGCATATGGGCGCCTAGCAAACGTAAGAACAGCATTCCGACATCTTAATAAGGAATCGTTCAGGACCCTGTACACTGTGTACGTTAGGCCCATATTGGAGTATGCAGCACCGGTTTAGAACCCACACCTAGCCAAGCACGTAAGGAAACTAGAGAAAGTGCAAAGGTTTGTAACAAGACTAATCCCAGAGCTAAGGGGTATGTCCTACGAGGAGAGGTTAAGGGAAATCAACCTGACTACACTGGAGGACAGAAGAGATAGGGGGGATATGATAACGACATATAAAATACTGAGAGGAATTGACAAGGTGGACAGAGACAGAATGTTCCAGAGATGGGACACACCAACAAGGGGTCACAGTTGGAAGTTGAAGACTCAGATGAATTACAGGGATGTTAGGATGTATTTCTTCAGTCACAGAGTAGTCAGGAAGTGGAATAGTTTGGAAGTGATGTAGTGGAGGCAGGATCCATACATAGCTTTAAGAAGAGGTATGATAAAGCTCATAGAGCAGGAAGAGTGACCCAGTAGCGGCCAGTGAAGAGGCGGGGCCAGGAGCTGTGAATCGACCCCTGCAACCACAACTAGGTGAGTACACACACACACACAGTAGTATCGCATGTTTCCCATTTGCTGTGTTCCTAAGAATAGATTAGTAAGTTGAGGTACCCTGGGTTTTCTTCCCTGGTATTAACTATTCAGTGGTTGCTGGTGTCCTTGCAAATTCTCTTAGTTTTGCATTTTGTGATAATGAAAATAATGCTCTTCTAAATCCCCATGTGTTATTAACGGCCTCTATTCGTAAGGCAATCATTGTTATGTCGTGTTGTGCATGTATGGTAAAGTTATTTGTGATCATTAAGTCCTGTATCCATATTTCTGTATTTCCC
>NW_026475381.1:0-10352 GCF_026875155.1 Cherax quadricarinatus
TTAAGGCTCCATTGTTAGTACTAGCACTGAAGATAGAAATGAGACAGGAAAAACACTCCACCAGTAGGGTATACAGTCACAAAAAACTAAGACAAACAAAACCAGTCCTATGCAAATTCTGCACTCGGTATATGTAGCCATGGAATATCTAAAAAACAGAGGGGACTTGCAGTTTGATCACCCCCAAAAAACCCCAAACACCTACATGACAACAGGAAAATGCAACATCCCTTCCTGTAATCTTTTTCCACCCTGAAATGTGTCACTCTTCAGTTCAGGAAAGACAGTGCTATAACTTTTATTGCCAGGCACACGACCTAACGGGGACAAGAAGATACAAATATCTAGACCATGGAAAACCTGGATAGCCACGGCCACTCCAGACAAAGAGGTTTTTTAGTGCAAGGAAGGAAAGAAAGCTGGCAGGAAATGACAGAAATCGTACACAATTCCGATCATTCTGGAGTGGAATCACAGTCGATGGCCTCCACTCCTAAACAACAGGTATTAGTGCCAGCAAAAAAAAGACATCCCCTATACTTACCAATACCACCAGTCCGATGACATTCGATCTTCACAAATATAACAGGGTCTAAAGCCAGCAGCGAACAATAAAATACCTTCCATCCGTGGAGTGCTTACAGAGTCATACGCAATGTTCACGTGTTTCACAGAGACCCACGTAAAGGATTACATGTACAATGAATACGGATCCCGGGTTACAACCTATACAGATGCGACAGAGTGAACAGGCCAAAAAAAAAAAGGGGGGGGGGGGTTGGCCTGTATATCACAGAGTCACTTGTAACTCAAACTACTAAATGCCTCAAATGAGTAGTTGAAGTTTTTAGACAGTAAAGATCGAGAACTAAAACCTTGTCATCGTGGCTGTATACAAGCGTCTGGATGCAACGTCCCAACAATTCCGGAAGCAGTTTTTGAAAATTGACCACTGTCTGGAAAATCTGCCAGCTTCTGCCCCCAACATCTTACTCCTGGGGGATTTCAACCTAAGGCATCTAAAATGAAGGAATATAGCAATTAATGTTGTAGCAGAAATAACACCAGGAGGCAGCTCTGATGAAAACTCGCATACACACGAGCTTTTAAATCTCTGTACCAAATTTAACTTGAACCAACAAATAATAGAGCCAACAAGATTGGAGAATACACTAGACCTCATCTTCACTAACAATGATGATCTGATACGTAATGTCACCATATCAAAAACAATATACTCAGATCAAAAATATAACAGAAGTATCGACGTGTATGCGCGGGGCCCCAGACCAACAAATGTGATCGCACGAGGGAGCCTTCACCAAATTCAACTTCAATAACAAAAACGTAAAGTGGGACCAAATAAATCAAGTCCTATATGATATAAACTGAGAAGATAGCCTAAACAACCCAGATTCCATCCTATGTCTAGAACAGATTAACTCTGTGGCACTCGACGTATGCTCAAGGCATATATTCCTTTAAGGAATAGGAGAATATGTAAACTAGAAAGAGAAAGGCACTCCCTATACAGGCGAAGGCAAAGAAAAACAGAGCAGCTAAAAGAGACCAATATATCTGCAATACGTAGGGAGTCACTGGTCAGAGTAATAGCAAACATTGAACTAAAGCTAAAGGAGTCTTACAGGAGTCAAGCAACACTGGAAGAACTAAGAGACATAAATGAAATTGAAGGAAACCCAAAGTATTTCTTTTCCTATTCTAGTTCTAAGTCGAGAACAACATCCAGTATTGGGCCCCTATTTAAACAAGATGGGTCCTATACAGATGACAGCAAGGAAATGAGTGAGCTACTCAAATACCAATATGACTCGGTTTCTAGCTAGCCGCTAACCAGATTGAGAGTCGAAGACCTAAATTAATTTTTCATGAGAGAGCCACAGAATTTGGTAGACACAAACCTATCTAATATTATCCTGACACCAAATGACTTCGAAAAGGTGATAAATGACATGCCCATGCACTCTGCCCCAGGCCCAGACTCATGGAACTCCGTGTTCATCAAGAATTGCAAGAAGCCCCTATCACGTGCTTTTACCGTCTTATGGAGAGGGACCATGGACACAGGGGTCGCCCACTCCACAAGTGGGGCAGTAAAGCAATAGGAAAGAACTACAGACCAATAGCGCTAGCATCCCTTATCATAAAAATCTTTGAGAGGGTTCTAAGAAGCAAGATCGCTACCATCATGGGTCTGTCCCAGCTACTGGACCACTATGACAAGGTCCTGGATGCTTTAAAAGACAAACAAAGTGCAGATGAAATACACACAGACTTTGCCTTTGACAAGTGTGACATGGTGTAATAGATCACAAAATGCGGGATAAAGGAATAACAGGAAAAATTGGTAGATGGATCTATAATTTCCTAACAAACAGAACACAAAGAGTAGTAGTAAACAAAGTCTGAGGCAGCTACGGTGAAAAGCTCTGTTCCACAAGGCACAGTACTCGCTCCCATCTTGTTCCTCATCCTCATATCCGACATAGACAAGGATGTCAGCCACAGCACCGTGTCTTCCTTTGCAGATGACACCCGAATCTGCATGACAGTGTCCTCCATCGAAGACACCACAAGACTCCAGGCGGACATCAACCAAATCTTCAAATGGGCCAAAGAAAACAATATGAAATTCAATGATGAAGTGATTTCAATTACTCCGATATGGAAAACGTGAGGAAATTAAAACTGTATCTGAGTATAAAACAAATTCCAACCACACAATAGAACGAAAAACGAATGTTAAAGACCCGGGAGTGATCATGTCGGATCTCACTTTCAAAGACCATAACACTGTATTAGTCGCATCTGCTAGAAAAATGACAGGATGAATAATGAGAACCTTCTAAACTAGGGATGCCAACCATGATGTCTTTCCTCCAGTTACCCACCTTTCTGTGTATCATGTAGCATCTAACTTTTCCCTACCCTCCTTGGGAAGTTCCGGCGGTTCGAGTCTGTTTTTTACCCACTGCCATGGCGAAAAGCCCAGCTACCTACAGTGCTTTTCCGAGCTCATTCTCACGCCATCTCGTGTACAACCGATAGTTCCAAGTCTTCTGTTGGCGTCGGATTCACAGCAGTATTTCCGGACACTGTCGTGCGAGGGGATTTATTAATCCTCGGTTAGCATTTTTAAACGGCTGAATTGTATGCCATCTCGTAGCACTTACCCGTATTGTATCAATGCCTGTGTCACCATTTGTGGTCATTTCAGACTCCCTTAGTACTTTACAGGCTATAAGAAAATTTGACATACCTCATTCCCTGGCTCTTCGTATCCATCATTGGTTATGCCGTATCTCTAGCAAGCACAAAGATATTGTTTTTGTTGGGTCCCCGGTCATGTTGACGTATAGGGCAATGAACAGGGCAGACATTGCTGCGTGATCAGCAGTACAACGACCTCCCAGTTTCATATAAAGGTGTTTCATTCACGGACTATTTTGTTGAAATTACTACCCACCTTCGCATCCGTTGACTACAATGTTGGTCTGATCTCTATATAACAAATTACATTTCTATTAAATAGCGACATAAGCAAATTGCTGATGACACCAAAATAGGCCGTCCAAGTCATTCTAATGAGGACACTAGAGCACTCCAGGATGATTTGAATAGACTGATGCAATGGTCGGAGAACTGGCAGATACAGTTTAATATGACAAATGCAAAGTTCTAAATGTTGGACAGTTAAATAACCATGCCACAAATACAACTAAATAATGTAGATCTTAATACTACTAATTGCGAAAAGGATTTAGGAGTTCTGGTTAGCAGTAATCTAAAACCAAGACAACAGTGCATTAGTGTTCGCAATAAAGCTAACAGAATTCTTGGCTTCATATCTAGAAGTATAAATAATAGAAGTCCTCAGGTTGTTCTTCAGCTCTATATATCCATGGTTAGGCCTCATTTAGACTATGCTGCTCAGATCTGGTCACCGTATTACAGAATGGATATAAATGCTCTGGAAAATGTACAGAGGAGGATGACAAAGTTGATCCCATGTATCAGAAATCTTCCCTATGAGGATAGACTGAGGGTCCTTAATCTGCACTCTCTCGAGAGGCGTACAATTAGGGGGGATATGATCGAGGTGTATAAATGGAAAATAGGAATAAATAAAGGAGATGTAAATAGCGTGCTGAAAATTTCCAGCCAAGACAGGACTCGCAGCAATGGTTTCAAGTTGGAAAAGTTCAGATTCAGGAAGGATATAGGAAAGCACTGGTTTGGTAATCGAGTTGTGGATGAGTGGAACAAACTCCCGAGTACAGTTATTGAGGCTAAAACGTTGTGTAGTTTTAAAAATAGTTTAGATAAATGCATGAGTGGGTGTGGGTGGGTGTGAGTTGGACCTGACCTAACCGCTGTATTCTTATGCCCACATGGGTATGTAATATGTAGCAAAGCTATGTGCATGTGTCAGCACATATATTATTTGATGTTGTAAATACGTGTACAGAAATGATTTGTACGAATGCACATGTACGCTGTAACAGTGCTGTAAATACATGTACGTATTTTGTTCTGGGTATGTATACTTCGTGGTTTAACAGTATACCCGTGTACACCGTGTTATCTCTGTTTATTACGTGGATTATATTTAAAATTAATAAAAAAGTAAACCTATTATATTCTACAACCAGACTTACACCAACCAGACTCACACGAACCAGACTTACACCAACCAGACTTACACCAACCAGACTTACACCAACCAGACTTACACCAACCAGACTCACACCAACCAGACTTACACCAACCAGACTTACACCAACCAGACTCACACCAACCAGACTTACACCAACCAGACTCACACCAACCAGACTTACACCAACCAGACTTACACCAACCAGACTTACACCAACCAGACTCACACCAACCAGACTCACACCAACCAGACTTACACCAACCAGACTTACACCAACCAGACTCACACCAACCAGACTTACACCAACCAGACTTACACCAACCAGACTTACACCAACAAGACTTCAACCAAAGAGTCAGACAACCAGACTTCAACCAAAGACTCACACCAACCAGACTTCAACCAAAGAGTCAGACAACCAGACTTCAACCAAAGACTCAAAACCAACCAGACTTAAACCAAAGAGTCAGACAACCAGACTTCAACCAAAGACTCACACCAACCAGACTTCAACCAAAGAGTCACACCAACCAGACTTCAACCAAAGAGTCACACCAACCAGACTTCAACCAAAGACTCACACCAACCAGACTTCAACCAAAGAGTCAGACAACCAGACTTCAACCAAAGACTCACACCAACCAGACTTCAACCAAAGAGTCACACCAATCTGACTTCAACCAAAGAGTCACACCAACCAGACTTCAACCAAAGAGTCAGACAACCAGACTTCAACCAAAGAGTCACACCAACCAGACTTCAACCAAAGAGTCACACCAACCAGACTTCAACCAAAGAGTCACACCCAACCAGACTTCAACCAAAGATCACACCAACCAGACTTTCAACCAAAGAGTCACACAACCAGACTTCAACCAAAGAGTCACACCAACCAGACTTCAACCAAAGAGTCACACCAACCAGACTTCAACCAAAGAGTCACACCAACCAGACTTCAACCAAAGAGTCACACCAACCAGACTTCAACCAAAGACTCACACCAACCAACTTAAAACCAAAGAGTCAGACAACCAGACTTCAACCAAAGACTCACACCAACCAGACTTCAACCAAAGAGTCAGACAACCAGACTTCAACCAAAGACTCACACCAACCAGACTTCAACCAAAGAGTCACAACAACCAGACTTCAACCAAAGAGTCAAAACCAACCAGACTTCAACCAAAGAGTCACACCAACCAGACTTCAACCAAAGAGTCACACAACCAGACTTCAACCAAAGAGTCACACAACCAGACTTCAACCAAAGAGTCACACACCAACCAGACTTCAACCAAAGAGTCACACCAACCAGACTTCAACCAAAGAGTCACAACCAACCAGACTTCAACCAAAGAGTCACAACCAACCAGACTTCAACCAAGAGTCACACCAACCAGACTTCAAACCAAAGAGTCACACCAACCAGACTTCAACCAAAGAGTCACACCAACCAGACTTCAACCAAAGAGTCACACCAACCAGACTTCAACCAAAGAGTCACACAACCAGACTTCAACCAAAGAGTCACTCAACCAGACTTCCACCAAAGAGTCACACCAACCAGACTTCAACCAAAGAGTCACACAACCAGATTTCAACCAAAGAGTCACACCAACCAGACTTCAACCAAAGAGTCACACCAACCAGACTCAACCCAAAGAGTCACACCAACCAGACTTCAACCAAAGAGTCACACCAACCAGACTTCAACCAAAGAGTCACACCAACCAGACTTCAACCAAAGAGTCACACCAACCAGACTTCAACCAAAGAGTCACACCAACCAGACTTCAACCAAAGAGTCACACCAACCAGACTTCAACCAAAGAGCCACACAACCAGACTTCAACCAAAGACTCACACCAACCAGACTTCAACCAAAGAGCCACACAACCAGACTTCAACCAAAGAGTCACACCAACCAGACTTCAACCAAAGAGTCACACCAACCAGACTTCAACCAAAGAGTCACACAACCAGACTCCAACCAAAGAGTCACACCAACCAGACTTCAACCAAAGAGTCACACAACCAGACTCCAACCAAAGAGTCACACCAACCAGACTTCAACCAAAGAGTCACACCAACCAGACTTCAAACCAATGAGTCACACCAACCAGACTTCAACCAAAGAGTCACACAACCAGACTTCAACCAAAAGAGCCACACAACCAGACTTCAACCAAAGAGTCACACAACCAGACTTCAACCAAAGAGCCACACAACCAGACTTCAACCAAAGAGTCACACCAACCAGACTTCAACCAAAGAGTCACACCAACCAGTACTTCAACCAAAGAGTCACACAACCAGACTCCAACCAAAGAGTCACAACACCAACCAACTTCAACCAAAGAGCCCACACAACCAGACTTCAACCAAAGAGTCACACCAACCAACTTCAACCAAAGAGTCACACAACCAGACTTCAACCAAAGAGCCACACAACCAGACTTCAACCAAAGAGTCACACAACCAGACTTCAACCAAAGAGTCACACAACCAGACTTCAACCAAAGATTCACACAACCAGACTTCAACCAAAGAGTCACACAACCAGACTTCAACCAAAGAGTCACACAACCAGACTTCAACCAAAGAGTCACATCAACCAGACTTCAACCAAAGAGTCACACCAACCAGACTTCAACCAAAGAGTCACACAACCAGACTCCAACCAAAGAGTCACACCAACCAGACTTCAACCAAAGAGTCACACCAACCAGACTTCAACCAAAGAGTCACACCAACCAGACTTCAACCAAAGAGTCACACAACCAGACTCCAACCAAAGAGTCACACCAACCAGACTTCAACCAAAACTCTAGAAGCATATCTGTCGCCTACGATGTCCCTATCATTAAAATCTTACTCTTACTCCATGGCCAAAATCTTGCTGAAGATATCATCAAAATCTTCCGCCAAGATATTACTATCGTCCAAATATTAATTTATGATGTAATTATCAAAATCTTCCCCGAAAATGTTATCACTTTTAAAATGCAATTCTGAGACGTCACCATTATTAAAATAGTGCTCCAAATATGACCATTTTAAAAATCTAATTCTTAGATTGTCACTATTATTAAAATCTTAATGTAAGATGTATCTGTCATAAACATTTTACTGCCAGATGTATCTGTCACTAAAATCTTACTAGAGGATATCACTAAGATGGAAATTTTTTTAAGTTCCAAGAGTCTTACTCCAGGATGTCACTGGGATTAATTAAAATCATTCACTGGTGATTTAATGTAATCCATCTGACTTCAAGATGTTACTCGGATCACAACTCTTACGCCAAGATTTCTGTGCTACGAAAATCTTACTACAGTGTGTCACTAGGAATAAAAATCTTATTCCTAGTTGTCACTCTGATGTATATTTTAATTCATTGTGTAACTGTGTTCAGAATCTTACCCCAAGGTGTTTCTGTGTTCAAAATATTACCATAATAATAATAATAAATAATGTTAGTAATAATAATAATAATAATAATAATGATAATGATAATAATAATAATAATAATTAATAGTAATAATAATAATAATAATAATAATAATAATAATAATAATAATAAATAATAGTAGTAGTAATAATAATGATAATGATAACGATGATATAATAATAATAATAATAATAATAAATAATAGTAGTAGTAATAATAATAATGATAAAGATAACGATGATATAATAATAATAATAATAATAATAATAATAATAATAATATCTTTATTTCTACCAGTACATGTACAAGGTACACAGACCATAGCTGACATCAGTGACATTCTACTGTATAGAAAGCGGCTTGTTAGAGCATTTCGTGCAAATTAGGTCAGTTTCGTCCCAGGATGCGACCTACACCAGTCGACTAACACCTAGGTAACCATTTCATACTAATGGGTGAACACAGACAGCCGGTGTAAGGAAACACTCCCAATGTTTCAACCCTCGCCGGGAATCGAACCCGGACCGTCACCATGTGAAGCGAGAGCTCTTGTCACCAGGCCACAGGCCTATTACTGTTACTGTATTCAAAATCTTATTCCAAGGGGTTAATACGTTCAAATTCTTACTCCCAGATGCCACTGTTATATCAGTCTTAATCTCACAACAGTAAATCCAAATAAGGAACACCAGATAGCTTACACAAATAACCCGCACATAGAAGAGAGGAGCTTACGACGACGTTTCGGTCCGACTTGGACCATTTACAAAGTCACACTAACCAGAAGTGGAGCAGGACGGCTATATATAGGCAGGAAGAGGTAGTGGTGGTAGTAGTACTAATAGTAGTAGTGGTAATAGAAGTAGTAGTGGTAGTGGTGGTAGTGGTAGTAGTAGTAGTGGTAGTAGTAGTAGTGGTGGTAGTGGTAGTGGTAGTAGTGGGGAACTAAGGAGGAGGAGCCAGTCAAATATAAAGAAAGGGTCCAAGTCGGACCGAAACGTCGTCGTAAGGTCCTCTCTTCTATGTGCGGGTTATTTGTGTATCGTTCCAGTCACGGTATTGTGCCTTTTCTGTTATTTACCAGATAGCTTCCTAGGCTCCTCCCCAGCATCATACGATCCCCCCTGGGCCTCTGAAGTGAGTGAAGAAAGCAGGTGACCTCCTCGTAGTCAGGCAGCACCTGGCTCGTCTTTAATGTAGGTTGGTATATACACATTTATTATCGATATCCATACAACGAGGGCACATAACGCCATCAGATCTCTGTTGTCTATAGTAACATAGGTCAACACTCTTTATGCGACTTAGCATTGTAGCCTTGCTCTTTTATAGAGCCAATACAGTGGATTAGTTTTCATAATCCTCCGCCCTTTGATTATACTTTTATTCAACAGAATTCAGAGTGAGTAGCATTGTGTACTTTTTTTTTCATTTGCGTGTTACACAATCGTTCCTGGCAGTTTTATTTTATTTTATTGTTGAGGGATATAGGATGCGGTCCTTTACTGGACTCGACTCTTATGAAGTTGTAAATAAAAGACCAGGGTTAGGAAATTCCGTTTTTAAATTGTCTTGGTAGTTTTTTGATATTTACAAGACTGGCATGGTAATTTTCAAGTTGTTGTTGCTATGGTTACCTCCTGCATTTATCAATAATTTTCCTCGGGTTTATACACTATGTCTATGAAGGACACAGTATCCTGCTTCAACTCCAAATTCTAACATGATAAATAACAAAAAAAAAAGGTACAATACCAGTGTGACTTTGTAAATTGTCCAAGTCGGACCGAAACGTCGTTGTAAGCTCCTCTTTTCTATGTGCGGGTTATTTGTGTATTCTAACATGATACAAGAAATACATAATGTACACACTTCACCTCTGTCTTGTATACCGTTTTATGGGTCTGTCTGTTTTCTCTCCTAAATCCCTATAGATTTAAAAAGAAACAAAATTTATAGAGATTTTTTCTCAGTTTTTATTTGATCGTTCTCTCACATGAATGAGAAACTTAATACTGTGACGTTTCGCACTAAGCAAGACTATTCATCATTTCTGTCTCATGGTCATTAAACGTCCAAAAACCACTCAAAATTCTACCCACATTTTACATGAACCTATCTTTCTCTTGTATAAATTTTCCTTCCCAGTTAATCTAGGGAAATGAATTATGATGATCACCACTACATCATCTATGTCTTAAAAGACACTAAATGGTCTGAAAT
>NW_026475382.1:0-29416 GCF_026875155.1 Cherax quadricarinatus
TGTGGGAGATGAGGTAGGAATAGATACGCTTGTGGATTAATTTTTCAAAGATTTTAGAGAGAGGGTGTAAGTTGGATATTGGCCTATAGTTATTCAAGTTTGTGTGGTCTCCTCCTTTATGGATCGGGGTGACCCTCGCTATTTTGAGAACTGTAGGAAAGGTAGAGGATTCAATGGATTTGTTAAAGAGTGTTGCAATGACTGGTGATAGCACTTGTGACACTTTTTGTATATAATCGGGTGGCAAGGTATTTAAATATCCTGTTTTGTTTTTAAGTTTGTTGATAATAAGGGAGACTTCAGTTGGGTTAGTTGGAGCTAGGAACAGTGTGTTCGGGTAGTTGCCAGTGAGGTAGTCATTGGATGGGGTATCTGAGCTTGGGATTTTATTGGCAAGGTTTTTTCCTATAGTGGAGAAGAAATCATTGAGTCTGTTTGCTGCTTCAGTAGGTGGGAATTGGAGTTCATCTGGTTTTGTTAATTCAATTTCGCTATTTTGTGTTAACTTTTTTGTTCCTAGTATTTCTGATAGGGTTTTCCAGGTCTTTTTTTGTCACCTCGTAAGTTGGATAATCTGTTCTCATAATACAATTTTTTAGCCCTTCTTATTAGACTGGTTAGGACTGACGAGTAACGTTTTGTTTGGTCTCTGGTTATATGGCCCATTCTGTACTGTTTTTCGTATTTTTTTTTATATTTTATTTAAAAAACACAGTATACATGTATGTTATACATAATTGACTTAAAACACAGTATACATGTGTGGCATACATAATTGACTTAAAACACAGTATACATGTGTGGCATACATAATTGACTTAAAACACAGTATACATGTGTGGCATACATAATTGATTTAAAACAAAAAATATGAAAACTTTATATAAGACAACCACATATATATAACTAAACAGAGGACTCCCGGATCAATACCTTAAACACCAGGTAACTATATAGCAAAACCTGACAGTCTTATTCATATTGTGTATGAAATTTTATATACAAAAAGAATGTCATATAAACTAATGCAATGATACTATGGGTATATAAAACAAATTTATATACAAAAACACACTCAATGGTACTATGGGTATATAAAAATTTTTATATACATATAAACTAATACATTGCACACTCATCCGGGACGGGTATCGAAGGATCGAGCAGACGGAATTTCAATTCATAAGGATTATCCACTGGACGAAGATTGGAAAACAGTGTGTGTTGTGTTCGCAAATCTGTGTTAGTTTACGCACAGATTAGCGTCATTCCTGGTGATCCTTGGACTGTGTTCAGTGCTTCAGAGCAGTGAGCCACGAGAAGGTGGCTACGGGCCCCGACTGGGGCTCTGAGCCTCACAGCTCTGCACCCAGTGTGGGCGGCTGTGAGGTCACAGGCAGCAGCTCTGCTGCTGGCTCTGTCCCCACACCTACAGTCACCATGACAGATCCAGGAGAGCGGCCTAAACGTTCCTTGGAATGCGGGGACGAGTTGGAGGACGACGTGGGGCAGGTGGGAGCCCCCAGCAAGAAGGCCAAGGATGCAGTGGAGACTACTGTACCTACCAATCTGCCACTAGGTCCGTCGGCAGCCCCTATCCAAGAAGACTTGCAACCCCAGATGGTCATAGGGGTCGTGGAAGGAAGCCAGGAGGATGTAGCTCCTCAAGTGGCAAGGATGGAGCCATCCCAGGTCCCTACATCAGTTGCGTTGGCCTCCACAGTGGATGGGGACTGGTTGACTCCACGTGGAAGGAGGAGTTCCTGCTCAGCTCGGGCACAAGCAACCAGGGCCTTCAACAAATTCAAGGTTCCCAACTACGGGTTTGTAAGGTACCTGGAAGGTCTCCCCCACCTCAAGTTCCGCTGCGAGTTCACTCTCAGGAGAGGTTATGGTCATTCCTTCGGGATGTAGGACTCTTACGAGGAAGTTTGAAGGATGATCTGGTTGTGACCCATCCCAGCATGGTGGAACTGATTGGCTTTGGAGAAGGTTTGTACAAGGGGGTGCTTGCTTTTTACACGTCCCTGTGCCCCTCCCACTGGGACCCCCATTTTGGAAGTGGCCCAATATTGTCAAGGAGCGAGAAAGAGGACTCAACTGCAACGGTTTGAACAAGGTGCCCCCACCCGCACAGGTAGGTGGGCATCCACCACAAAGGTCCTACTTCCCCGCACGCTGGACCTTGGGGGTCTGGGGGAAGATTTTCAAGACCGACCATACTGTAGGCCCAGTTTACAATGCTTAAACTGCAAGGGGTTCATTCAATTTGCAGCCACCTGCCAAGCGAGAGAGAAGTGTGTGGTTTGTGTGCAGCAGGCACACGACTCGAAGGACATGCATTGACAATACTCAAACATCCACCTGGCGATAAGCCCTTCGGCCGAGTCCCAAGTGCTGTGCCAACTGCTCAAAGAAGGCAACCATGCTGGAACGGAGTGTCATGTGATGGTTGCTGCACTGGCAGAAGGTTCGTCATCGGAACGACCCCGTTAAAGCCCCAACGCCACCCAGCCTTGGAACATGCCCAGAGCAACAGTCAGCATGGGCTCCAATCACGGTTTCCACGGAGATACCGCAGGAGGGCAATACCAGCGACGTTCCCAGCTCTGGAACTCCCAGCGGTGGCATCAAGAGGGCAGGGGGACAGACACTGGTGATGCAGCCAGTCGCGGTCAACTGCGGGCATATCAGATGGCACCAAGGTGGCCAAGAAGGCAGTATCATTGGGAGAAAGAAAAAAAAAAAGAGAAAAAAAGATAAAAAGAAAAAAAAAAAGAAAAAACAGCCACAGGCCAGGCACACCTGCCCAGCCAGGTCCCAGATCTGCTGGCACCAACATTCCTTGAAATAGGGCCAGCAAGGCCTCTTCCCTAGGACAGGCCCCCTACTGTGCGAGCAGCCCAGCCGTCAGGCAGCAGCGTTCCGCCTGGGGACTTGCGAAAAGCCCCATGGCCACTCATCATGCCGGGCCCAGGGTTTGCAACCAGCTTATGCATGCTGCAGTGTCGACAGCCAACCCAAGGACATACCCAGTGACCACCCAGCCCCGGCCTCGACGGGTCTTCGTCCTGCCAATGCCCTGCTGGAGGTATAATGGTCGATTCCATTTCCGGACTCGAATGAAAGAAAACCATCGGGGTGGTCATCTCAGCCGATCATCTGTTCGCCTGCTTGCGTCGGGCAGAGACAGGGGCGCCTGCAGGCAGCTCCTTCATGGATGTGGGCGTCTGATGGGTGGTCCTACTGGACAGGAAATACTCACATGGAACTTCAAAGCCTTATCCAGGTGGTCCTTATACAGTCTGTGATGGAGGAGGCACCGGAAGTCGCAACTGGACGGACGAGAAGTTCCAGGAAGAGTTGGGAATCTGTGAGCCACCTCTGCGGCCTTGAAGAATCCTCCAGTGGAAACATTGTGGGCATCTGCAGCGGAAAAAATTCTCTTAGTTTTGATTGATTGCTGCAGTTCAGGATGAGGTTGATGATTATGTTTCAGGAGACTATCCGAATTTGTAACATTCAAATGCAGCAAAAGTTTTACGGGATTGCTAGTGCCTACCTTATGCGCCTGGAAGGGACTGGAGGGGCCACGGGCGATCTAGTCAGGATAACTTTTCCCTCATTCAATCTCCAGACACCCATCGGACTGTGGGGAGGGCGTAGAGGTTCAGGCGGTCACCTACACCGGGCGGAATGGACCTTCGTGGTTTACACTATCTACAGGAAAGAAAGCTCTCGGTTCACCCATTGACTCTCAGGAGGTAGGTGGCAGCACTCGCCCCACGGGTGGGTTCTTAGTTGTGGTGGGGATGTCAATGCCACCAACCCAATTCTTTTCTTTGCTCTCCTACCAACGCAGGTGGGAAAATCGGCACTTTGTACGGCTGTGCTGGAGAGGTTCCCGGAGATCACAGCACCCCACCTCCTCAATAATGGTGAGCCAACCCATCACATATGGTGGACCCCCCCACCCCCGCTTGGATTGGAACACTCATTCTCTTGGCGAGTTGCTATCCGAAGCGCGAGATGCCGGAGGTCCACCCCCATCTCACCAGTGATCAATTTGCAGTGGCTCCCTACGCTGAAATGGTCACAGCGGTATTGCCAGAAGTCAGCTCACCACACCTGGTTGGTAGGTAAGACACATTGGCAAACAGTTAGGGCAACCTTCTATTCCGAAAACGTTTCGCCTACACAGAGGTCTCTTCAGTCGGATTACAGGAAAGTAGGCAGGAACAGTAGAGAAGACGATGTATATCAGTCGGTATTGGTATACCATTTGATGTTATCCCCACCCACCCCAGATGGAATTAAAAATAAGCCCAAGACTGGCAGTCGTGCTTCCAGGAGGTCATTGGACGTTGGTTGGGCGGAGTCTCCCTTCCAGAAGACCAGATCGAGCGGCCTCAAAGCTTGCAGGTGGCCTTCACATGTGCAGCTGAGGCAGCATACCTAAGATTACAGGCGGCAGGAGGGTCATATAATACGTGACGGTGGTTTTACAATGTCGGAATCAGGGGAACAGAACCACCGCATCAATGTTGTACGCAAAGATGCACAGGGAATAATCCACGGTTGAGTCCATGCGTCTGCTACAGGGAAGTGGGTGCGGCATGCACGCCATGTCTCACACAGGGTCCGGGCGCAGGCTAAATGGTTCGAGTGGTGTGCCTCCTTCAGCTACTCCTCCACCTCTATCTGGAGATTTGGACCAAGTTGTCGATTGGCCACTGGGCAGCGTATCGCAGTTGTGGCTCGGGTTTTTGCACCCAGAACCCGCCAACGGAGGGCCAATTGCAAGGCAGCCCCAGAGGTCTGGTGGACCTCCTTATTCACCTCCATAGCGGCATGGCTCAACTTGCATCAGGCAGGGATCTCCAGGACCTCCATGCCACCCTCCTTCCTAGAAGGGTGATGGTTGATCCAGAGCATGCCAGGCTGGGGATTGCATGGATTTGAAGACTTCACCGACAGGAGGCTCCAGGCAGCCTTCAATCTCACTCCGAGACACTAGACACTGCTCCGGGGCTCATGATGGTTTCACCTATGGCATGATCATCGGTCTGGCCATTCTGGACATTCAGCTGTCCTGGGAGTCATCAACCCAGGACCTTGGCTTCCTTGCGCGAGCTGGGCAAACTCCTGTCGTACTGGAAGGGGATGACATTCATAACCGATTCTAAGACCTGGGGGATCCTTGGCAGTGTGCAGGACCCTTCTCCCTCACCAGTTGCATCTCGAAGGCTTTTCTGTATCTGAAAGGTTGGTAGTTGGAGCGCATGAGGTGGAAGCTTTGGCCCTCCTCATTAACAACCTCTATGGCTTCACAAGTGGTGTGGGCACCTTTCGAGTTAAGATTACAACTTATTAACTGCCCGGGCATTGGGTCGGACGCCCAAGCCCACATTGTTGTCTTCTTGACCGTCGAGGAAAAGAGAAGAAAGCTTTTGTGCTAGACTGTGCAAATGCATCTCTCCACTCTTGCACGCAGGGGGAAAGGGGATATTAAAGGCTGGCGGATGCTTTCTTGGCTTCGTTCCTATCTTACAGGACAGGCGGGGGCACGGGCGTTACATATTCAGAGGGCATCTGCCTCTTACTCTCACAAGACCCTGGAAAACGGCTCTCCACAGGGAAGGGTTGCTTTGTTCCCAACTGTTCAAGTACTGATGCATTCAGACTGGTGCGGTGTGCTGCTTCTCTCCAGAGGGGACACTTCCTCCTCAGCCGTTTGGCCGATGACCCTCGGCACTTGTCGTACCTTGGAAAGCGTGGACTTTAGCAAGCGTTGTGCCCAGGAGGAACCCTCGATCCTGCTGGCTTCAACCTGCAGTCACTTGGGTGAATCCAAGATATCCGCAGCAAAATCCCAAAGCCATGATCCTTCGCCCAACACCAAGGTGCCCAGTTAAGAGGCTGCGGGTCTGGGCATCGACATTGGGAGTGGGTTTTCACTGTTTTAGGTACCTTGGCATCTAAATTGACAGGCACCTCTCCCTTCCAGATGAAACTCTGTGCGCCACATTTAAAGAGAAGGCGGCTTGCAGAGGTGTCAGGGGCGATTGAGTGGACTATGGACAACCCTAGGGTTGGGGCCAGCTCGAGGTCACTGACGGTTGTTTAAATCCAGGCAATACGTTTCACATCGTTGACTTGGGGCACTTGATCTGGTTTCTCGCCAGACCCACAAACTTCAGTAATCCCTCTGGGTTCATCCAGAACCAAAGCCTTGCAACGGGCCATGCTAGGGCTGGTGCCTAGTGGGGCAATGCAGTGGCCCTCCTGAACCTTGAGGTGCAGCTACAGCCTCTTGAAGTCAGGATCCTAACTGGTAGCTGCCAGGAGCATTGCCAAAGTTATCTCGATCCCAGGGGCTGACAAAATGATGAGAGACGTTACGGTGTCCGCCAGGGACAGGTCATTCCACTGCATCCCGGCCGCCAATGGATGTCGGTCGGTAGCAGATGACAACAGAAGCTCTTGCCCATGACATGCTCCCAGGCGGGAGGCCCCATGCGACAGGACTACGGGAAAGCGAACTACACGGGTGCAACCCCCTTGGGCACCCCGAGCTGTTTGCGCGTTGTTGAGACTGGACTCAAACTACAGCCAGGCAGAGAAGGGCATTGCACCCGGGACCATTTCTGCCACCACATTGCCTCGGCTTAGAATTGTTGGTAGCGGTAATGGCCCAGCGGCTGTGTGCATATCTTATCCCACTTGAAGGCTCCAGAGACCCCAGAGTAGTAGTGCCCCAGTGGCAGGCCCGCTCCAGCTGCGTTGGGAATGTTCCCAGCAATCTGACAGCACGGTTTTTGGCGCCCCCTCCCACCTTCCCAGACCATTTGCACACATCCTCCAGCGCCCGAACTCTGCCATCCACAAAAGCTCTGCGGCTTGGTACTCCTTGCAGACATCAGCATCCCACCATCATCCACGTTGATTCCAAGGCCAGCAAAGCAAATTCAAGCGGCTTATGCACAGAGGCCAAAGGACAACATACACTTAATCACATCCTATCTGGCGGTGACCTGAAGGGTACTCTCATGGCCCTGGTCGACAGCGGCTACATCACTGGATCCCGCGAGATTTGTGGGTTATCCCTGGCAATGATGCTGCAGATGAGGCTGTAGGACTGCAACCCCTCGAGGCACAGACTCAGCTGCGATCTCCATCAGCCTCAGCCAGATTTCGCTGTTGGCTGCTGGTGCGGCTCGTAGGCAGGGCCCATTTCCCTGACCACTGGGGAGTCACGGGAGCCTCTGTGGTATGTCAGGGCGCCCACAGGGTGTCCCCTCAGTCTGTCGGACACAGTCCTGGGAACTGAGGGTTGCATATCCACCGGCCCAACGCTTAGGGTATCACCCACTGCGCGGATTCGCGGATTGTTGAATGGGCACGAGATGGGGATCTCGTGACCCATTGTGACACACCGACCCCGAATGGTTCCGGCAGCCCTTGGTGCCACTACCTGTTCGACTGCCGGCTACGATGCCCCTTAGCCCAGTAGACACTTCCCAATGACCCCCCAGTAGGGCCAGGACAGAGAGGAGAGACCGAGAGAGAGAATGAGCAGAAATATTGTGTAATTATGACTTCGTCAGGCCGACTTGGGAAACCTTACTTCCAGTCCTTGCATGTCATCCGCCATTCCCGCTGAAGTTGCCTGAGAGGGCCTGCTTTGAGCCTCCATTGTATGAACACCCAGCCATGTTACCGCACCACTAACGTTTGGTACGTCTTATGGCCATAGGGCGGTGAGGTACCCCCCCCTTCCTGCTGAAGGAACTGCCACCACAGGTGCAAGTAACGATAAATGTCACTTCCCTACCCGGGGAGACATGACCGGAGTCACCATAATGGAAGATAAGAAAAAAAGAGACCCGGGCCTGGGCGGGCATTTTTGGATACCGGGGGAATCAAAAGAAAATAGAAATAGAATTGCACACTCATTGGTTACCATGGTTATATAAAAAAATAAACTAATGTGAAACCGACATGACTCTTGGAAATTGAACACATGGTGTGTTTTTCTTTATTTTGGTTTTGCATCATATTGGATAAAAGGATCAAATTATGGCAAAAAAAAAAGCCTCTTTACATATAATAATTACATTAAAGACCTCTTTTACAGAATCTAGCATGTATGATTCTAACATATGAGGAGGAAGGGAAACACTTATAAGACTCTAATACCTAGACCACCCCTTTATTTAGTTTCTCAAACTAATTATAAACCCACAAAAAAATATACTTTACTTGTATACAGTGATATTAGTAAAGGTGCTTAATTGAACATCAACTGACTATATGCACCATAAATGATAAAAATAAATACATGCGATATTACTGGGTGCCAGAACAACATATCCCACAAAAGCTGCTGCCTGAGGAACTTGAATGCCCAAAGATTACAATATTCAGAAACTATAGTAAAGAAACACTGGTAAATAGGCTACACAATTGTGACTGGACAGAGATAACAAGTTGCACGGACGTAAACGATGCCTGGGAAAATTTCAAAACAATGTTCACTACCATCCTTGATAATATTGCTCCAGTTAAAGAGGTTAGGATTAAACGAAGAACTGAACCCTGGATGACTACTGAGATATTAGATAATATGAAATTCAGAGACCAGCTGCTAAAAAGATTTAAAGCAAACAGGCAGGATATTGCAGCACTAAATGAATTCCAAAGGGTGAGGAACAGAGTACAGAGACTTATAAAAGGAGCAAAGGCAAAGCACTATTGCTCAAAAATTGAAGAGTATAAGCATAACCCCAGAAAGCTCTGGCAACAACTAAAACAGTTGGGGTATAGCCATAAGCCAGTAGATAGGTCTAACATAGTACTCACTATCGATAATGAGGTATGCCACGAAACATCTAAGGTGGCAAATTGCTTTAATTCCTACTACACATCTGTTGCATCAACACTAGTAAGTAAACTACCAGCTGCATCAAATACCTTTAACACAGACTCTGATAAGTTTCAAACATACTATACCAATAAAGGGGTAACCCCAAACAGTTGTCAACTGGTAAGTGTATCTCATGACTTCATTCAAAAAGAACTAAGCAGGTTAAACTCAACTAAGAGCACAGGCCCTGATAACATCCCGTCTAAGTTCCTAAAAGATGGTGCTTCTGAACTGTCAATCCCTATTGCTCACATAATAAATCTATCAATCACCACTAATACCGTACCGGAGGGGTTCAAGGAGGCCAGAGTTACTCCTATCTTCAAGAAAATTAGTAGGTCTGATGTAAGCAACTATAGGCCTGTTAGTATACTCAGTATAATATCTAAAATTCTGGAGAAGGCGGTTTATTCTCAAGTAGTTAAGTACCTTAATGACAACAGCATTCTCCATAGCTATCAATCGGGTTTTAGAAGATCCTACTCAACCGACACCTCCCTTATTAATCTGATGGATTACCTGAGAACTGAAATGTCAAAGGGGAACCTCATAGACCTGCAAAAGGCCTTCCATACTGTCAACCACAATATATATGTAAGAAACTTCAAGCTATCGGTATAGGTTCTGTAGACTGGTTTAAGTCCTACCTTAGCAACAGGAGACAAATAGTCAAAATCAACAAAACGGAATCAGAACCCCTGCCGATAACATGTAGAGTTCCCCAAGGTAGTATTCTGGGTCCCTTATTATTCTTATGTTACGTCAATGATATGCCTATCAGTGTCAAGTGCAAACTCCTACTGTATGCAGATGACAGTGCTCTGTTAGTGTCAGGTAAAGACCCACAAGATATAGCTAATGTTTTAACACTGGAACGGAGTCCTGCGCAAATGGTTAGTAGACAACAAACTATCATTACACCTAGGGAAAACTGAAGCCATTCTCTTTGGCAAGAAACATAAACTGAGAGGTAAATAATTTTAATGTTCAGTGTAATGGGAGCCCATCGCTTTGGTTTCATCAGTAAAAATATCTGGGAATCCCCTTTGACCCATGCATGTCAGGAGAATTGATAGGGAACAGTGTAGTAAAGAAAGCGAATGCCAGACTGAAGTTCCTGTATAGACAAGCACAGTGTCTACCTACTGAGGCTCGCAGGACCATATGTCTAGCCCTTATACAATGCCATGTGGATTACGCTTGCTCTTCATGGTACTCTGCCTTGACAAAAAACTGAAAGATAGACTGCAAATCACCCAGAACAAAATCGTAAGATTCATCCTGGGGCTGGGACCAAGAGAGCATGTAGGCCAGAGAATACAGCAGTTGGATATGCTGAATTTTTGAAGACAGAGTAAAACAACTGAAGCTAAATCATGTTTATAAAATTGCTCAAAAAACAGTGTCCAGAATATCTTGCTGTAAATTTTGTAAAGGGTTTGGGGAACCAAAGCAATCAAAAGTACTAGGGGGAGAGAGCACAACTTTGTAGTACCCACAGCCCATTGGCCAGGCGTCAAACACCTTTTATTGTACAGCAATAAAGAATGGAACAGACTACCCGCACAGTCAAAGCCAGTCATAGCTGAACCATTCAAGAAGAGTGCCAAAAGGTGTCTGATGAATGTAGCTACAGAAAGGGAGGGGAATGATTTTCTATTTTTTAGCTAACTTACGTGTAAATTTTACCTATTCCTAGTAATGACTCTCGTATTGGAGATAGTCTTAAATAACCCTCTTGTAGTAGATAGTCTTTTTAGTATGATAATAAGATGTTATCTTCATTGTAGAATAATAAGAAAATATTTATAACCTTTTTATTATAATAATAAAGGTAAAAGGACCCCAAGGAAATAAGCACTCTGTCTGACTTTTTTGGGTTATCCTAGGTTCTCTACACATATGCTGCTATGTTGATAATTCTATGTAACTGTATTTGGTAACCTGAATAAATTTACTTACTTACTTAATTAATTCTCTATAAGGGTTACATTGCTGAGTTTACCCGAATTTGGTTATTGTGAGGTTTTACATGTAGTAAAATAATAATTACAGAGGGGTACCACTAGAACACCTAGCATGGCTAGGCATTTCGGGAGACTTAGATTAAATCTTAAGTTTAAAATATTACAAAATTATGAGGTAAGTTGGTATTATGGCTAAGTGATTAAATACTAGTTTGTGAGTTTGCAATGTGAATGCTTTTGTTTTGGCACTATACTAGTTTCAGTATTGGAGTATCACAGGCCAACTTATGACTAGTTAAGATTCATTATTTTTAGATTGAATTGATATTTTTGTTTATGGTCAATGGGTGAGTGAGTGTAAGTGTGAACCATAGACATTATACATCTCAACCCCCCCCCCTCACAGTGGTGACCGCTACTACATATACAAAAACAATCTCAGGCAAATGAAACTGCTTGCCCTTCATCAAAATTTTACCACTATCACCAAAAGGTCTGCTTATGAACATTCCCCTTAAAGGCCCGTATGACGTGTACTTTTAGCGGTGATATCAGCGAGGCTTCCGCTTACTAATGACTAAACAAAATCTAACGGGAATCCAAGGAAAGAGTTTAGTTAGTTTAATATGTTTATTATGCACCCCATACCACATCCTGTGGGGGTAGTCCCAAAAGATTACGAGAGTACATAATTGGTCCTGGGAACTGGACTCCAATGTTTTGATAGCTGAGCAAGTTACAGAGGTTAAAGAAACTCACAATTTACAAAGGTAATGAACTCACAATTTTACAAAATGTATGAAAAAAACTCACAATTTACAAAGGTAATAGAACTCCAGGTAAGTCTGGTCACAAATCATGGACAAGTTACAAAGGTATTTTCAGATTACAGAGGTACGTTAATGGGTCCAAGGGACTGGCCCCCAAAGTTTTGATAGCTGAACGGGTACAAAAGGTAATGAGTCACAAGTTCAAGGTAAATGAATTCTGTAGAATGGTTACTTACGTTTATACATGGCTACAATCATGAACAAATTTATAGAGTAAATGAGACAATTCCACTTCCACCACACCGGTCACAACTGTTAATGAGTTATTGCGTGCAAATATTGATTGTTGAGTCAACACACACACCACACACACACCACCAACCCCACACACTACACACACACACACACACCACACACTCACACACCACACTACGAAAAGACCCAACATATTTCATCAAGTTATCATCCGGCCATAGGTCGGGAAACCACGGTTCAGTCTTGTTAGAGGGCTGGAACTATATACGGAAAAAGTGCTTTTTATCATTATTATCAGGATGCGCATGACCATTTTAGGATTAATCATGAAATAAGTTTCACTCTGTCTCGACTTTTTTGGGTTATCCTAGGATTCCTCTACAACATATGCTGCTATGTATGATAATTCTATGTAACTTGTATTTGTGATATAACTGAATAAACTTTACTTACTTAATTACATACTCAATTCCACACAAACGCCACAACATACACACACACACGCACGTAACAACTCCCTTCATAACTACTACACATCACTCCTAAACCCGACCTCTACCCTGAAGTCCCGAAATTACGTTTTGGTGCTACCACGGGGGGAGACCAGCCCCCGTTGCCTTACCCCACCCCCAGTTGCAGAAACCTTTGAACAGTGACTTCGATAGTTTGCAGAAAACTATTATCCCAACTTCTACCTTATATGAGTTTATTTATGCAATACGTTCTGTAGATACCGCCGCCAATTGCCCTGATCCTAACTGATCCCCGGTTTCCCACATACCCCACGATTAATAGAGAAAATAAGCCACCACGGACTTTATTGCTCTTTGTACCTCATTGATACTCTGCTAACGTCTAATGTTAAGGCTGTAAGGTTGAGATAGTTCCCCCACTAGGAAAATCAAAAACCCGCCCCAACACCAAACTGAACTTTGTCCCAGGTAATCACAAATAAGTAGACTGCATGAAAAGCTGTTTCTTCGAGACTGCAACGTAAGTAATCCGCCTACCTTTACCAAAACCCATTTAATTTAAGACCGATTTTGATGCTAAAATCCCATGACTAATCTGTACACCAATTCAAGAATAACCCTTGGTGCCAACTTAAGTTTACCCCCAACAAAATCCGTCCCATATTTCCCAATTATTCAGCGAAATACAGACAATGGCCTGTACAATTTTCCCCACGACAACATAAGCTGACCATTTGCCCCACCCGGTTCCATTGCACATTTCTCAACTTTAAACATAAAACGCGCATGTCCTCACACTCGATTAATCCCCTGCTGCTCACCATTTACGCATTCGATCATTACCCGACCCACCCGGATCCTTCTCAAACCGCCGCCTGAGGAACCGCTTCTTAACAAAGAGGGACCTTCACCCGTGCCCCAAAGCAAGAGACCTAAACCCCCACGACGAACATGGGTCAGACACCTCCCGGGCTTAACCAAGCTCTCCAAAACCCCAGACATAACGTAAGACCCTTCTCTGCTGTTCCTGATTATCCACGTCTCTTAAAGGGTTACAACTCAGCCCAACACCCATACTTTACTATAAACAAAGTGTATTTACCAACTACTGTCCTCTGTTGCCAAAAGATTTACATACCCAGCTCATAACCCCCCGATATAAGTCGATCTAAAGCCTTGTTAACCACCAATTCAGGAGTTCACCTTCCGGCCCTCCCTCTCATCTGCCATGTACACGATACCACATATTCTAAGTTGCACCACGACCCTGAACAACCCTACTTTTCGCCCCCCCCCCCATCCATGTACCACCTCCAATTAATTTTGATTTTTGCTTTATTGGACGCACATGCCAGCACTTTGCACACCCAAAAAAACTCAACAATCCATCCCCGATCCGCAACACCCTCTTTCCCTTTTAACAAAATCTTGGTTGGCTATCATCTTACGTACCCGACCACAGGCGCTGCAATGGTTCACGCTCCGCGTCAAACTTCACGCCCATCTATCCACCTCCACCAGCAGCCATAAAAGGGGTATTTGCATACAAGGCCCAAATGCAGTGGGAGAGGGGGCACCCTTGCCTCCAAACCCCTTTCCATTACGGGACTTGGTTGCCTCAATTTTTACCATTTACTGTACACATATCATAGCCGAGACATACAAGGTACCAAACCCAACTTACAATCTCCTCTCCAAAAACCCTGCTTCAATAAATTAAGCCTCATAAATTCATCAACTCAGTCGTAAGCATTTTGCCTCAGTCAAGCCCGAAGGACCCCCCCTTGGACATTTCCTCACAAAAATTCCCTAATAGTACATGTCCATCCCTCATGCTCCTACCTGGTTTTACCCATTAGCTGTCCCTCGTTGTATACCGACCCATAAACCTTCCTCATCTGTTTCCTAAACTTTTGCAAAGATTTTATAGTCCGAAGCACATAAGAGATATTGCTTATATGCACTCAGACCCTCCCCCCTCCCTTTTGTGGCACCAAAACAACTACCCCGTACTTTGCGCATACCCTAACCTACCTCCGTGAGATGCAAATTCAATACATCAACAAACATTGCTTTTTCTTCCCAATGTGCCCTATAAATATCACATTCCCGAAATGCCATCTATTCCTGGTGCACTTTCCTTTACTTTACTAAATTCGCTTTTTACCTCCTCACTTCGAATTCTCCTTCTAGCTACAATTATATCCCTGTCACTTATATAACTTTTCTGAAATCCCTCCCTGTTGCAAACCCCTGAATGGGTTGCAATGATTTATTATGTATATATATAATTATTATCCTTTTATATAATTTTATACTGCTTATATTTGCGATAATAGCTAAATGTGAATATATTGCTTTATAAGGGTTATTTGACTTAGTTCCTTTGGTTAGGTAGGATGTTACAATTATGTGCTCAGTTCAAGTCTTGGATTGTCTAACTACTGTAATTATCGTTGTGGCTCGTTGACTGCTGGCTTCCTTGCTGGCCGGACAGCTGTCCACGGAGCTATCACATGTGATCGAGGGGGGGTTGTCCTCACCTCGCCTGAAGTTTTTCAGTTCTGGTCGACGCTACTATCTGTGGTTGAGGCCAGATTGGTCTGTCTCATTCATTCTTGTTAGTTCTGTAGAACTCGTCGAACAGAACATTGTTATAGACTTGTGATTTTCGACGTTTTGTACTGAGGTTGTGTGTCGCATAAACACTTTGAACAAACTAAGGTCCTGAGCTGTAGCTTCTGACTAACTTGTACTGGTAATATGTGTATTATTCACAGTCGTGGATTTTTCTTATGCTGATCCTTAGATAAGTAGTATGGGAGTTTTGTGACTTTTGTGGGGATCTGAGATGTCCCTACTTATCTGTCGTTATAGCTATCTCCTCTGTTCCTGATTCTTTGTCGCTGGTTGCTTGTTATATTGCCTATTAGGCCTATGCATTCTTTTTATTGTTCAAGCAGACTGTTAATGACTGCCAGTGTGTCTAAGAACGTTAGTTTATTTGTGGAATTTGTCAGTCACTTGTTAAGTCTAGTCGAGTGTGAAGACATAGCGGAACCACTTAGGGGAACAAAGGTCTTATTACACATACTCACACATGCTTACTTGTACAATTTGTAATTTTATTATCTTGTTTAGCACCCCCCCCCCCCCCCCCCCACCCAACCTGGTCCCCCCCCCCCCTATCACATTGTATCTATCCGCATGCTAGAAAAATGACAGTATGGATATAATGGAGACCTTCAAAATAGGGAGGCCAAGCATGATGACACTCTTCAGGTCACTTGTTCTATCTAGGTGGAATATTGCTCGCACTCTACAGCACCTTTCAAGGCAGGTGAAATTGCCGACCTAGAAAATGTACAGAGAACTTTTCAAGGGCGCGCATAACGGAGAATAAAACCACCTCATTTACTGGGAGAGCCTGAGGTTTCTAATACCTGTATTACCTGGAACGCAGGAAGGGGGAGGACGACATGCATTCATATTACACCTGAAAATCCTAGTGGGACTTAGTACCGAAACTTGCACACGAAAATTCATCACTACGGTAGCACAACAAGACTGCGGCAGACGACTGCACACCATCACCCCAATGAAAAGCAGGCCCGGGTCACTAGCACGTTAGGAGACCATACCAATAAGTCGTTCAGGGGCACGAGACTGTCAACTGCCTCAGCACACTTAACGGGGAGGATTACAACTAGACCCCTGGCAGGTCTTCAAGCTGGCAATGGGACAAGCCACTAAAGTGCAGTTCCTGATCAGCCGGGCCCTGTGGCTCTACGTTGGTTGCGTTGCAGCCTAGCTGCAACAGCCTGGTTGATCAGGTGCTGATACACCAGGAGGCCTGGTCACTGACAGGGCCGCCCGCGGGGGCATTGACCCCCGAAACTCTCTCCAGGTAAACTCCAGGTAAACTCCAGGGTATACAAATGGCCGATTCCCACCCAAGCAGGGTGCGCCGAAAAAAAGAAAAAACTTTCACCTTCATTCACTCATCATGTCTTGCCAGAAGGGTGACTTTACTCTTACCAGCCTTTTTAAAACTGCAACATTAACTCTACAAAACCTTCCTTCAGAGTGCACTCCGCGGCACTGTACTTCCATCTCCAGCGCTACTCAAGTCCAGCCTTGCCGGTTTCCCACAGAATCCCTCATAAATGTTACTTTGCTCAAACTCCAACAGCCGTCTCAAGTATTAAAAACCATTTGTCTCCATTCACTCCTATCAAACACGCTCACATATGCCTGCTCGCGAAGTCAAGCCCCTCCGCACACATACCTCCTTTACCCCTCCCTCCAACCTTTCGCTAGGCCGACCCCTACCCCACTTAATTACCACTACACGTCTGATTGAACTTTGAAGTCCATTTCTCTTGCTCCTTCCTCTACATGTCCGAAACCACCTCAACAAACCCTTCCTCAGCCCTTTCCGTGGACAACAGTTCTTGGTTTGTAATCACGCACCTTCCTCCCTAACTTCCAAACTATTACTTCTTGCATTATATTCCTCCACCACACATTGCCCTCAGACATGACATATCCACTGCCTCCAGCCCTTCTCTCGCTGCAGAATTCATCACCCACGCCTTCACACCCCATATAGAGCGTTGTAAATCTATACGTCTCATTACATTCCCCTTTTTCGCCTCCAAGGACATAGTTCTTTGTGCTCCACAGGACTCCTAAGTGCACAACTCACTCTGTTTCCTCATCAATTCTATGATTTCACCTCATCTTTCATAGACCCATCTGCTGACACTGACACATCCACTCCAAATATACTGAATACGTTCACTCCTCATACTCTCTCCCTCCATCTGATCTTTCAATCTTTACATCACTAATCTTTTTGTTATCCTCATAACCTTGACTCTTTCCTGCTACCTTCACCCGCTTATTTTCTTATTTTGACACATCCTACACAAATTCATCCACCAATCTCTGCAAACCTTTCTTCTTCAGATCTCCCAAGAGCACTGTGTCATCAGCAAAGAGCCAGCTGTGACAACTTCCACTTTGTGTGTGCATTCTTTACGCCTTTTAACTCACGCCTCTTGCCAAGACCCTCGCATTTAATTCTCTTACAACCCCATGCTATAAATATATTAAACAACACGGTGACATCACTCATCCTCGTGCGTCTAAGGCCTACTGCTTTACTGGGAAAAAATTTCCTCTTCCGACATATCTACTAACTGAGCCTACATTTCCTCGTAAAAAACTCTTTCACACTGCTTTCAGTATAATACCTACCTACTTCACCGTATACACTTGCACTTCTGCCACATTGGCCCCCCTTTACAACACTGCGTCATTCGCCTTTTCCAAATCCATAAATGCCACACAAAGCTCCTCTTTAGCCTTATCTATCTTTACTGTTCACTTGTATGGTTTCACTGTTTACTCACTGGTCCCACATCCCCGAACCTTTCCTAATGCCTCCATGTTCATCTGTATCCTATTCTCCGTCTCTACTTCCTTAATTATTGCATTTATATCGCTACCATACACTTTACAGGTTTACTCATCTTGTCTTATCCCCCTTGTATTTTTTGCTCTCTCCCTTTATACACTTTGCCTTTATACTTAAGGAAATTTGCTTGCTCGCTGCCAATCCGAGGTACAGTACACTATTCCTTACATTGTATTAAATAATTGCAACCACCCCCCTCCCCCCCCCCCCCCCCCATAAAAACTATTATCACCACATGCTTTTTTAATTTCGATCTTTATGTACCTTGCTTGCTCAGGAGGACAGGTACAAACGGGCTTGGGTAATGTAAGCCTCACGAACTGCCCCATCTCGCAACTTCTGGATCGGACCGCACTACATTCTAGTTGTGTGGAAGCACGGGAACGTGTCTAGTTTGATATGCCGGAACGTCGAGGGATGATTATTGGTTCTAGGCGCTATTTGTCCCGAACTGCACTGAAACTAATTCCTGCTATTACTCACGCCTATGGTATGCCTAAGAGCACGCGCCTGATGGGGTATTCGGACTTCTGACTGGGGGGAGCCGTGGAGGGCGGTTCGGGTGATGAGACCTCACTTTTAGGTTGAGTGTGGGGCTCTTATTTTTGGGGAGGGTGTTATGAGATAAATCTAGAGAGATGGGGAGAGAGGGGGTATGGGGGATAATCGAGGCGGGCGGGTTACAGAGAGAGGGGGAGAATGTGTCAGAGGAATAGGAGGGATTGATAGGCGTAGGGGGTTTTTAGGACGACGTGAGTTAGGGGGAGTCAATCAAGGTAGTAGAGAGGGTATGATGTGGAATAATCTGAGGACGAGGCAAAGAAGGATAAATAGGCGAGACGGGTTATATTTCAGGAGGAGGTTTATCGAGTTATAGTATGGGGGTTTAAGTAAAATGTAAGAGGAGTAAAATGGGAAGTGGAGAGATAGGTGAATGAGTGAAGAGTTGTGAGGGGGTGTGAGGGGGTAAAGTAGCTGCTGCGCCGCAATGCTGCATAGAAGCGCCTCACTGACAGAACGCAATGATGGACATGCGGGGAGAGAGAGACCCTACCGAAAGGAGGTGCGACCTCGAAAAGAAGACAGGCTCGCGGGGAACAAGAGGGCGGCAACAAGCTAAAAGGAGGACGCGAAGCCCACCATCTGCCCTGGACGTCCCCCCACCCCACGAAAGAAACGACACACCCCCTCAACATCTCCCGGGAACAGCCACCCACGCGAGTGCCCAGACGAGTGACACCTACACGGATAGCACCATGTCAAGTGGCAGGTCATTCGCGAGAATCCGAGAACTCACACCAGTACCAACCCGGGCCACCACAAGCGAGCCCAAGGACGAATACCGATGTCCACCAACGAAGAGGCAGGGGACCGGGGCGATTCCCAAGCGAAGACCCGACCCCACGAGCCCGGTGTCAGAGAGAGGACGGTTGAGGGTAAGTAGCGGACGAGACATGCGGGAGATTGGAGTAAAGCAGAACCGAGATACTGAAGGAAATGGCAGTGCCATGAACGAGAGCCACGCCGGACAAAAACGGAACCGGACGGTAATTAGCGCGCCCACTAAAGCGAGGGCCCCGAATTGGGAGAGCCCCTGCTCCATGCTCACGCCCGACCTCCGCAGAACAGAAACCGGCCGCCGAAACAGCCAAACAACCGCCCGTACCGCCAGTACCCCGAACACAATACCCAATCCCTGAGCCTCGCTTCCAGGTATCCGCCACAGGGAGAATAGCATAGGAAGGGACAAGCTCTCCGTCGACTGGCCGGCTCCAGGGGCCGCAGCAGGTACGGCCCGAAAGCGGTTCAGTAGAGGTCGGGGACTGTGAGGCCAAATGAAGTAGGAGCTGAACTAAAAAGTAGTGCGGGGAGCGGGAGATAGGTGGAAAGAGGGCCCGCTGAGGAGACGGGGACCCCACACATACGATGGCAGCACGGTCCCGACGAGCCACGCCCCCCTCTTTCCAACCCCCTTCCCCCCCTCCTTTCTCCATTCATTCTTCACCTCCTTTTTTCTAACCCTTCATCTTTTTTCTCTAACTGCTCCTCTTTTAGTTTATTAAACCTTTAACCTATCTCTTCCCTGTTGCTTCTATTCTCCTTGTATATTCCATTACCTATTACTCTCAGTGTAGTACAACTAGAAAGTGACTGATATATCTGTGGCCCCCTCTATAAACATGTACATCCTGAAGTCTACTCAACAGTCTTTTTATATACCAATACATAATCCAACACTCTCTACTGTCATTTCGCCTACTTCATATACTTGTATATTATTTATCCTCTTTTTCTTTAAAATATGTATTTACCTATAACTAAAAACCCCTTTCTATACAAAGTTCAATCAAAGGGCTCCCATTTATCATTTACTCCGGCCACCCCCAAACTTACCTACCACCACCCTCTCTAAAGTTTTCCTACTTTAGCAATCAGGTCCCCTACCACCAATTTCTCTCTCATCTTGGTTCAAAGGCTCATATACATTCACGTAACATCTCCCACTAATCTCTTCTCTCTCCTCTGCATTCCTCTCTTCTCCAGGTGCATACACGCTTATTATGACCACACTTTCGCATCCAACTTTACTTATCCACATAATTTTGAATTTACACATTCCATATTTTCTTTTCTCCTTCCATAATGAATCATTTACATTACTGCTACCCTTCCTTTGCTCTAACTCTCTCAGAATACTCCTGATTTAATCCCATTATTTTCACCCCCACTGAAAACTCTCCTACCCACTAGCTTTGTTTCCGCTTAGGCAGGACAATCAAACTTTTTTTCATTCATGGACATCAGCAATCAATCTGTTTTCTTGTCATCCGCCCACTACATCCACGCAACATTTAAGCATCCAGTTTTTCTTCTCTCTTTTTAGTAAATGTCTACAGGAGAAGGGAGTATACTAGCCCATTGATCCGCATTTTAGTCGCCTCATAGTCACGCATGGTTACGGAGGAATGATTCTTTTCACTTCCCCATGGACAATAGAAGAATAAAGAAGCAACAAGAGCTATTTGTAGAATAAAGGACGGAAAAACCTAGCATGTATGTATATTTTATGCATGTTGCGTGTCTTTGAAGTGTGTCCAAAGTGTAAGGAAATAGGAAGTAGCAGATATCCCTGTAATCTAGCGTGTTTATGAGGACCAGAAAAAAGAATACCAGCAATCTACCATCATTGCCCAAAACAGTTCAGGTTTTTGTTTCACAGACATCTGGCAGGACGGTAGTTACTTCCCTGGGGTGGCTGCTGTCTACCAACCTACTATCTTTATTAAATGTTAATGTACCAGACAGTACATAAGAATTATAAATGTGATATGTGCTTTCAGCACCAATACTATTGTATACGGGGAGAAGTGATATTATTTTAATTCCTGTGATAAATTTAATTTAATTTGATATAACGCCTAGCAACTTAATGACTAATAAACTTTATTAAATTTTATTTAACTAGTTAGTAGCTACAGTTGTAATCCTGAATGCACTATTGAATTATTACTAGAATCTAATGGAATTATTGGACAAGGATACAGACAAATTGTTACGAAACCCAGTAACATGGTGGATGCTAGAAGAGGCAGTCCTTTTAGTATTCACTGGAGTTCTCTTAAGACTTTTAGAATCGCGTTTTTTGTGACACTCCCCACCAGGCCACCAGCATTGCGTACCCACCTTATTCCCCGCGATGCTTTTCTCAACACCATAGATCTCAGCATAAAAAATCATGCTGTCTCGTGGTGAGGAGTACTTGACCCGGCAGGAATCCAACCCCAACCCGTGCATACTTCCAATTGCAAGAGGGGACGGTCGCCTGTTGTCTGACCCATAACTTTGCCGCAAGACACAACAGAAGGTTGCGTGTCCTGGTAGTCAGTAAATGGGGGGGCCTGATAGTGCTGTCCTGTGGGGGACAGCTAATGGGGAAGCTCGGAGGTAGCGTTGGGTCGACAGTCTCATGGTGAAGCTGGAAGGTGCTGCGTCCTGGGGAGACATTTAAATGGTGAAGCTGGAAGATGCTGTCCTGGGAGACAGTAATGGGGAAGCTGGAGTGACTGTCCTGGGAGACAGTAATGGTGAAGCTGGAGATTTTTGTCCAGGTAGTCGGGAAATTATATGCAGGAAGGAATACATATGATGAACTCATAGGGGACAGGAGCACCTAGTAGGGAAAACAAAGTTGCGCAGTCTAGATAAGATAAAACCAATCATTTGCAAACCTAGAAATAACGAGGAAATAGCAACTAGAGGACTACATAGCAATAGTGGGGAGGATATAATACAAAAACAAATGGGGGGAGCTCCATTGTTGGTGCTAGGGAAGGATAGAAGTAAGAAGGGAAACATGCACAAATACAGGGAATTACAGTCACAGAAACCCAAGGGCATAACGGGGAAACCATGCCTGTGCACATACTATGCACTCCGGTTTCTGCTGGCATGGGAAATCTGGGAAAAAAACAGAATGGACGTGCAACTATGACCACCCTAGGAAATGCCTTGCCCATATGAACAGATGGAAATGCAAAATCCCTTCCTGTAAGCTTTTTCACCCTGAACTGTGTACCTCTTCAGTACAGGAAAAGACTGTTCTATAACTTAATTGCAGGCATACATCTAAAGGGACAAAAAGATACAAAACATCCAGGCCATGGGAAAACCTGGGTAGCCACAGCCACTCAAAGCGGACCTAGAGGTTTTTTTAGTGCCAGGAAGGAAAAAAAAACTGGCAGGAAATGGCAGAAATGCTACCTCCAAATCCAGTCCCCCATACTGGAGTGGAACCACATTTTCGATGCACTTCCCACTCCAAACCAAACAGATACAGATAATATGACGGAAAACAAATCTCCCCCCCCCAGTACCCAACATACCACCAGTCGATATCATTCTTCTTTGCAAAATTAATACAGGGTCTAAAGCCAGCAGCAAACAACAAAATACCTTTCATCCGTGGTCTGCTTGCAGAGGCAAAGGCAATGTTCGCGGCTTCACTGAGACCCACATAAAGGATACATTGGACAACGGAAATATGGATCCCAGGTTACAACCTATACAGATGTGACAGAGTGAACAGGCAAAGGGGGGGGTTGGCCTGTACATTGCAGAGTCACTTGTTTGCACAGAACTGCTAAATGCTCCAAATGATGTAGTGGAAGTTTTAGCAGTAATGGTCGGAGAACCAATCCTAGTCATTGTGATAGTCTACAAAGGCCTCCGCGATGCAAATCCCAGCAAATTCCAGAACAGCTGTTAAAAATTGACCACTGTCTGGAAAACCTTCTGCTCCTGCACCCAACATCTTGCTTCTCCTGGGGGATTTCACTTAAGGCACCTATATTGGAGGAATTTATAGCAAATAATATTGTTGCAGTATAACACAGGATCGGCAGCTCTGATGAAAAACTCACACTCATGCGAGCTTTCTTAAATCTCTGCACAAAATTCAATTTAACCACCAGCCAAATAATAGAGTCCTACTAGAACTGGAGTTTACAATCAGGACCTCATCTTTAATAACAATGATGATCTGATAAGAAATATCACCATATCAAAAACAAATATACTCAGATCACAACATAATTGAGGTCCAGTCATTGTATGCGCGGCCCAGCCTCAGACGACATAAATGAGATTAGTCCACGAGGAGCAGGCACCAAATTCAACTTCAATAACAAAAACATTAAAAGTGGGCCAAAAAGTTAAACCAAGTCCTAACCGATATAAAGCTGGAAGATATACTAAGAACACAGACCCAACTTATGCTAGAACAGATCTAACTCTCCGGTAAGCACTCGATGTATGACCTAAGGCTTATTTCCTCTAAGAAAAAGGAGGAGTAGATGTAAAACAGACAGAAAGTGGACAGGGCGCTCCCTTTACAGGCGACGGAAAACAGAATAAACAGAGCGGCTAAAGAGGTCAATATATCTGAACCCCTCGCGCGATAGGGAGACACTGGTAATGAGAAATAGCAAGCATCGATTAGAGCTAAAAAGAATCTTTAGGAGTCAGGAATCGCGGGAAGAACTAAAAAGCCATAAATGGGAAATCGAAAGAAAAAACCCCCCCCCAAAGTTATTTCTTTCCTAGCCAAATCAAAATCGAGAACAAAACGTCCAGTATTGGGCCCTACTTAAACAAGATGGGTCCTACACAGATGCAAACAAGGAAATGAGTGAGCTATCAAGTTCCAATATGACTCAGGGTTTTTAGCAAGCCGCTAACCAGATGAGAGTAGGAAGATCAAAATGAATTTTTTATGAGCAGAGCCCACAAAATTTGATATTAACACTAGCCTATATCCGATGTTATATGACGCCTCAATGACTTCGAACAGGCAGATAAATGACTGCCCATGCACTTGCCCCAGGCCAGACTCTGGAACTCGTGTTCATCAAGACTGCAAGAAGCCCTATTCACGAGCCTTTTCCATCCTATGGAGAGGGAGCAATGGACACGGGGGTCGTCAACCAGTTACTAAAAAACAACAGACATAGCCCCACGCCACAAAGGGGGCAAGTAAAGCAACAGCAAAGAACTACAGAACCATAGCTCTAACTCCCATATCATAAAAATCTTGAAAGGGTCCTAAGAAGCAAGATCACCCACGCCCCCATCTAGAAACCTCGCAGTTACACAACCCAGGGCAACATGGGTTTACGAAAGGTCGCTTCCTGTCTGTCTCAAATATTGGACCCCTACGGACAAGGTCCTAATGCAACTCCTGTGCCACCCCAGCATGCAGATGTATATTACGACTTTGCAAAAGCCTGTCGACAAGTGTGACCATGGCGTTAATGCGCACAAAATGCGTGCTAAAGGAATAACAGAGAAAAGTCGGTCGATGGATCTATAATTTCCGCACAAACAGGAACACAGAGAGTAGTCGTCAACAGAGTAATGTCCGAGGCAGCTACCGGTGAATAGCTCTGTGTTCAACAAGGCACAGTACTCGCTCCCTCTTGTTCCTCATCTTATATCCGACATAGACAAGGATGTCAGCCACAGCACCGTGTCTTCCGTTGCAGTGACACCCGAATCTGCATGACAGGTGTCTTCATTTGCAGACACTGCAAAGCTCCAGGCAGGACATCAACCAAATCTTTCAGTGGGCTGCAGTAACAAATATGAAGTTCACGGATGAGAAATTTCAATTACTCAGATATGGTAAACGTGTGGAAATTAAATCACTTCATCAGAGTACAAAACAAATTCTGGCACAAAAATAGAGCGAAACACCAAACGTCAAAAGACCTGGGGTGTACCAGTGTCATGTCGGAGGATCTCACCTTCAAGGACCATAAAAATTGTATCAATCGCATCTGCTACAAAAATGGACAGGATGGATAATGAGACCTTCAAAAATAGGGAGCCATATGTGCTCCCAATGAGGAACATATCAAAGCTCTGTTGTCTACACTTGTTCTATCAAGGCTGGAATGTGCTGCACACTAACGCACCTTTCAAGGCAGGTGAAATTGCCCCGAACCTAGAAAAATTGTACAGAGAACCTTTCTCGGCGCGCATAACGGAGATAAAAACCTCATTTATTGGGAGCGCTTGAGTTTCCCTTATAACCTGTATTTCCCTGGGAACGCAGGGGGAAGAGATTAAATGATTATTTACACCTGGAAAATTCTTGAGGGACTAGTACGAACTTGCACACGAAAATCACCACTACGAAAGCAAATGACGTGGCAGACGGATGCACCATCCCCCAATGAAAAGCAAGGTGGTGTCTCTAGCACGTTAAGAGTCCTACAATAAGTGTCAGGGGGCCGAGACTGTTCAACTGCCTCCCAGCACACATATAGGGGGGATTACCAACAGACCCCTGGGGGCAGTCTTCAAGCTGGCACTGGACATGCACCTAAAGTCGTTCCGGATCAGCCGGGCTTGTCGTATTTGGTTTGCGTGCACCCAGCAGCAACAGCGGGTTATCGGGCTCTGATCCACCAGGGGGCCCCGGGTCTAGCCCGGGGCCGCGGGGGCTTGACCCCCGAACTTTTCCCCAGGTAAACCCCGGAAAACCCCCCAGAGCACTTCTTCCATACCTGCTCGACTCAACCGATTAAAATGTTCATTGTGAATTTCTGCAAGTCGACTACGAAGGTTAAAGTCGTCAACCTAACTTCCACCCCCACATAGAATCATTCAGCGCCCCCCTCCAAATATTTTGTACCCCCAAACCCTCCCCCTTCCCTCCCCCTTTTCCCCTGCTTTTTTTAAAATAACTGGGTTTTCCCGGGTTTGGCACACGTTTCCCCCCCTTCCACAAACATTCTCCACCCCCCCGCTTTTCCCAGATTTCTCCCCCCAAACCCCTGAAAAGTGGCCCCCATCCCCTTCCCCCTCCAAGAGCCCCCATTCAGTTTCCAAACCCTGAATAAAGCCTGATCATTCCACCCCATCCAAGTCCACAGCACTGCAGGGTGACGGGAAACCCAGATCGAGGGTCTGTAAAACCCCCAACTTGAATCCCTTTGTGTTGCATAAACCCTACCAGTGGGCCGCGTAGCCTCTGCCACAAACGTTGTTCCCCCCCACCCACCCCTCCCACTACATATAAACCCCTGCACCCCCAGAATTTCTCGGGACAGGTAGAACGCACCCCCCCCCCTCGCCCAACATCCCCATGGGGGAAAAAAGAAATTTCCCAAATCCCCCCCTAAACCGAAATGAAAGGCAAACCCCGAATGTAAACGTTAAAGCCCCCCCACAAAGCCTTTTTAATTTTAGAGTTCTGCCCGCTGAAATAAACTCCGTTTAAAACAAACTTTAACCCCCCCCCAAAATTCCCCATCCACCCTTAACACCCGTCCATCTCCCCCCTCCTCCCATCCCAAGTGCTCCAGGCGGGACTCCTTCCCCCGCTATAGCCCCCACCCTTTAATTTTAAAAAATTACTCACATACATTGGGCAGTTTCAACCGTAACTCCTCCCAAAATTTATAATTATGTTCTTGCATAAAACATCACCCACATCATCCACGTTTTTTTAACTTCCCCGTCCTTGGGCCAGGGCTTTGTAGTAACACACTTAAATTTTTACAAAAAGGGGGTTTACCCTGTTTTTGGGTCTTTCCTGTTCCCCCAGACATTGACTGCCCTCTTTGTTTTTTCCGCTTTCGAACCCCCCCCCCCCGATCTCCCTTATCTGGACCCTAAAAACTACCTTCTTGGGGGTTGGCTCAGCCACTTTCGCCCACGATTTCCCCCCCGGGGGCGCGCCCTGGTGCAAGACTCCCCATATCTGACGCCCCCACCGATTTTTGGGGGCGCCATCCAAAAGCACCCCTCCTCGCTAGACGAAGCCCCGGGTAAACCCTCCACCACCACCTCATGCATCGGAACGTGGTTTTGTCCTGCTTTTCCATTTGGGGGATTCCTCAGTCGTTAACCCCCGACACGCCGTCGAAAAAACAGGACCATTTCTTTCCCATCTAGAAGGTCCTCCCAAAAAATTTCTTCCAGCAACTTACCTGTACAAAACCTAGGCCTCACGGGACCCTGAAAAGGGGAAAGGTCGATGCATCCCTGACGGGGGGCAAAACATCGAGATCGTTCCCCCTGTTGCATCCATCACTCCAAACCTGGAACTTGCCCAGCTTGAGGTACCGGGCTCAGTCACGAAAGCCTCAGCCCGTAGGCCCACAGGGGGAATGGCCCCCGTGATGGACAACCATTGAGGGGGGCCTGGGCAGCCAATGCTCAAAAGAGTTCATACTGCAATTTTCCTCGGCTCGCATAATGAAAAAACACCTGGGTTCTATATTTCCCAGACTACGTAAGAGGGAATCGACTGGCGGGGATCTCTTTATGGTGAAGGAGCCCCCCGGGAACCCCTTTTAGGGCCCCCCTCCCACATCCCTTGGTCGCTGCATGCACCGTTCCGTACTGCCAAAAACATCCGCAGATCGTACTCCTCCGCCTCGAAAGGGACGTTTCCACCTGACCCAGATGACAACGTCGACAGTCAGTAGACACACTCCACGCTGAATTCACCACCTTTCCTTTCTTGAAAAGTATCCACAAACTTTTTGTGAAGCCGGGATTCACGAATTTTAAAATTCCTTTTACATCCCCTTCAAAACTACGCCATTAAAAACTTTTATGGGGATGCCGTAGACGTCGTGTATAATGCATGGCATCATGTATGCATTGAGAAACCTGAGGGTCCTTGTGTGAATGCAACAAGACCGGTTTCCTCCTACCCTTTACGGGCCGCCCTTTGGACTTGTAGTGGCTCTGAAAACTGCACAAAATCATTGATTAGGAGCACGCGCAGCTGTCCAATGGCCCGAGAGCGTGAGGACAATGTTTTTTCGTATTGGTCTTTGTATTTATGGATTTGAGGATACTAGGTTTAGCCCCGGAGTTCAGTCTCTTGCGTATTGTTTAGCTTTTTTAGGGCAGTGCTGTTATAGAGGTATTGGTTTTTTTTAGAAAATTATTAATACATTCATCAATACTGTATAATTTCAGCTCGCGGGCCCGTCAAAAGTTTGTCATGCGCGTGAAGTTATTGATACTCCTATTGTGAAGTCTGAAAGTGACTTTAGGGAGTGTTTTGGGGAATTTGCCAAGGTTTGTTATGGGAAGGTAGGGGAATTGTTGTGTATTATCTGTGATATGCTGATCTTAAGGGGTATGGGTTGGTCCCCGATGTGGTCTAAGGGAAAACTGTCTCTGTACTCTTGGGTTTTTTTTACGGGTTTTAGCAAAATGCAGTTACTCATAGTGTTTGTGAATTCAAAATTGTGGGGGCTTGGTCTTGTAGGAGATTTTTATTGAAGTCACCTGGAGTATAAGTGATTTTTTCAGCGTGCATCAGTTATCATACTTCCTAGGTTTTCGCTAAAACGGGTAATGTTTGACTGTGGTACTCTGTAGATTTTTTCACTGTGAGAGGCTTTTTTAGGTATTTGGGTTTGAATTTAGCTATTATATATTCCCCATGTTCATCCTTGTGAATATTAGTGATACTTCTAGTTGGCTAGTAGTATATAGCTTGCCACCCCCCTTTTTATCTCTTTTTATTATGACCCCCCACCCCTCCGGGCCTTTTGTTAATATGTTTTTATGCACCCCAAACCCTCCTGTGGGGGGGTAATCAAAAAAAATTTCAGAGGTACATAATGGGTCCAGGACTGGGCCTCAAAGTTTTTTATGCTGACAAGTTACAGAGGTAATAAACAAAATCTTGGAAGTCACTAAATGCCCGGCTCCGGCTGGGTTCAAGTATCTTTGGGAGGTTAAATCACCCCCCAGATTAGACCAAAAAAAAAATGTAAAAATTTGCCAATGGACTATTTTCCACCCTGCGTCATTATGTACTGGAGTGGATAAAAATTTAAAGAAATTTTGAAAAACCACTCGAATGTTCAAGAAAAGGCTAAGTATTTTATCCCCATGGAGAAAAACCCTGACTTTGCTACTGTAAAAAAAAGCATTACCACGTGTATGTGTGTGTGTGTGGGGTGTGTGTGTGTGGGGTGTGTTGTGTGTGTGTGTGTGTGTGTGTGGTTTTG
>NW_026475383.1:0-10339 GCF_026875155.1 Cherax quadricarinatus
CGGGGACCGTCCCCACTCCGGTGGGGGCCCAAAACCCCACACGGTGATTGCCCCGAGCACACCCGCCACCGTCCGCTTCCCACACCCACTGTGGCTAGACCGCCGTTCCCCGGGATCGGGAAAAAATATGAGAGACCAAGCATCAACTGGCAAGTGGCTCGTGGTGAATGCAATGGGAGTAGCTCGATGAGCCAGAGAGGGAGTGTTGCCCGACAATTTTGATGGAAGGGATGCACGCTAGGGCCCATAACGGGGGTTGATATAGGAAGGGGAGCGCTGCTGTTTACGGGTGGCGTTCAGTGGGGGCCACACGCCAGGCCATGGGAAAAGGTAGGGTCAGCGTGTTTGGCCGAGATCGAAACACGGGTATGTCAGACCCTTTACCGAATGTCCCATACGAGGAAAGGCAAAATAGACAGATTTGGGGAAAAATCGGGGCCGACAACCCACCTTGCGTCTCACGGGGAAAGGGGAGAGGAACTTGGGCTAGACCCAGGAGAAGAAGACCATGGGGAGGGTTAAGGCAGGCAGAAAGCGGATTTCCCGGGCTGTCGATTAAAGGGCAACGCGATAATCGAGACCAAATCGTCGCGGGCAGACGAGGGAAACACAAAGGGGCCAACCGTTCGGCATGCTTTTTGGTCAAGATGCCAGGGGACGGAGCAAGATTCCGACGAAAAGTGAGGATAAAGACATAAAGGGGACAAGGCTAGTGGTCGACGAACGAAGGCCATGATGCCGGCTCTCTACGAGAGATGAAATGTCTCCGGGGTAGGTTTCTGAATGCTTGATTCTTCACGCTTTAGATTAAAGAAGGGAATAGAAGAAGCCCCAGGATTAGAGTAGAGCCCCGGGCCCCCGGGTCGGGCGAATGTGATGGCCCCCCTTTTTCCATCGAGATACCTATATGGCAACAAATCAGATCGTTCCGTCGTCTTCTAAAACCCGATCGAGGCCTTGGCAGGGGAACGTGGGCGGGGGGTTTTAACCTCTGCGAAAGGACGTGGTTCGGGGTGGCGGAGGCCAAGGAGCTGGTGGTCACGACATCGGCACAACCCGGCTCTTAAGAAAAAACGATCAGGGGCTTGCCACGCCAAACGGAGATTCATCGGATGGATACAGGGGTGTTGGTTGTAGCGGCTGGACGCCTATTTCATGATATGGGGTTCGAAACCGGGGCAAAGCCCAACCGGCCTGCTAGAAACCAACCTTCCAAAACACGACGTGCCTAAAGAATGGTGAGATGTTCTCATGGGGGAAATATGACAGTGAAAGAAGCCCCGGCTTTGCTTTCTTTGGGGGTGACGTCTCCTGTGCGCTCGTTCCGGCTGGGTGGAGGGGAAGGTGCAGGGGTTGCCGGAGACGGTGTTTCTCGTGGGAAAGGAGAAGATCAGTGGGCACAAGGGTTTGCTGCAGCATTTCCCCGGTGAAAGGGGTCATTGCGGGATTTGAGCGGGCAGAGCGGGCTACAACAGGAAGGGTCAAAAACTTATGCAGTTTTTGCTCCATCTTCGACATCACGGGTTTTAAACAAGCTGACGTCCGGGCGGGTTTGGAGCGAAGTCTTCGAGCTTACAAGGCCCCTTTGAGTCGCTCCTTTTTGTTTTCCACATAGGTTTTGAATGTGGAGGGACACTACTGTCGGGTGACCTGACGGGAGGGCTGTGGCACCGATAAACAAGGGGGAAAGAGAGTGACACTCGACAGCTGGTTCCCGAAGCCACTATTTGGCAAAGAGGGAAACCCGGGCGATTCCTGGGGAATCCCGGCGAGGGCCAGCGCACCCCTTTTGCATGGGCCCTCACCATCCGCTTTTTAAAAGATACTGAAAAAGTCCGCCAGCGGCGTTCTTGCACGCTCAGGGGACTCAACGTACCAAAGGGAACCCCTCGCCTCTTCGCTCCTGCGGCCTTGCGGGACAGCCTTTTTGAGCATCCTGATTATTGCGGCTGAATGCCGCCAAACATTCCGCTATGGCGAGAGACACGCTGCCCAGACGAACAAAGATGGGGGGATGACAGCAAAAAAAAGGAGCATCCGTAGAGGGACGCCCGACACAGGATCTCGGTTTAGGAACCCTCGGTGCCCATATCCCGCGAGCCATATTCCTACGGCCAATGGCTACCAAACGGCCCAGGGCAAGAAAGCCGACGCACAGCGCAGAAAATTGCCGGCATCAAACCCGCGACGGATACCCATCTGGCTGCGGGGACATGACGCCGAGATCAATGGCATTTCCAGCATTCGCGGTTTTCTCACCAAGCACGGAACGATGAGAAGGACTCGTCCAAACCAGCAGGGAACCCTGCCCCGACACCAAGAAAAGTAACACCCCTGCAAAGCAGGGTCTGCATGGGCCAGCAACCCGATGTCTCCAACAAAACGACTACCAAGGTTTCGGAATGTTTCGTACAGATGACCTTTTCGGGTTGAATGCCGGCTTCATCACAAATTCATTTCAACTTCCGCCCCCTGAGATGGTGAACCCCTTCCTTGGTAGAACTTCAGGGTTCGATAAAATTGTGGAAAAGGCGGTGAGTCACTCGAGACGTTTCCACTCCGTTGATGCCCGATCCCTTGGCTTCATTCAGCAATGCTGAACCGACCCTTGCAACGGTATCTGACCGGACATAAACCCCGGGGACGCCCCCATACACCCCTTTCGGTATACAGGCGTAGCTTTCATAAGAAAAGGGAATCCAACCGCTTGGGGGCCATTTTCGCAAGAAACCGGTGACACCCCTTCCTTCATCCACGCACGAGCGCATCGACCGGTGGGTATGATGAAACCCCAAAGCTCTTGTCGTTTACCGTGCCTGATGCATCAAGATTTCGCCGACCATTGGGGCAATGCCTCCATCATTGGTCTGCACGAGGATTGAAGCATCAATGGTCTCAAGGGGCAAGGCTACTGCGTACGTTTTGGCCTCAACGATGAAACCCTGCTGCACAGTTCGAGATCACCCCGTGCCGCAGTACTTATTCGGGTCGGATCATTTCTCCAAAAGTTTCACCGGCTGCGTTATTTGATGTTGCGAATTTCAGCAGGAGTCAGGGTTTTCTTGGAACCCCCTCCCGCACCCTTTTTAAGGGCCCCCGCAATTACCGGGTCCGCCATGAAAACCATGCCGTGCCCAAAGAGCTCCAAGGGGGGGGCAGAGCTGTCATCAAGCGGAGAGATCCAAACGCAACCCGGATGTTCCCTCCGTGGTTTTTCACGAACCATTTGGGGGGGTATCGGGGTAGAAATTGGGCTTGTAGGACCTGGCCCCCATTAAAAATTTTACAAGTTTTGGACGGCGCACTATGATCGAGGCTGATGGTGTGCAACCTCGATCCTAGGGGTCAATTACAGCTCGGAAAAAAATCATTTTTCCCTATCGCCTCACGGGAATTGAGCTGGAGAGGACGTTGAATATTTAAAGCGGATCGCAAAAAACCCGTCCAGCAAGGCCGCAGCGACGAAGAGGCGAAACGACTCTGGGCCGACGTTGGCCTCTGGACGAGCGAGAACGCCGGTGGCGGGCTTTTTCCCATCCGCTAGAGCCGAACTAGCTGATGGGCGTGGATTAACGCTCACACAGGCCACCGTATTTAGAGAAAATGATGCGTGAACGGGTTCGCTCGCTGAACTCACCCCCAAATTTTGGGGTTGAAAAGAACGACCGGGCTTGAGGGGCCGGGTTTGGGGCGGGTGATTACGGATTGTCCCCCGGGTGAGCTTCATGGCCTATTCAAACCGGAGGGGGAGTGTGGTATGGGAAGCCCTTTTCCGAATCGTTGGATGAGAGTACGGGTAGCTAGCCGGGGGACTTCATTTGCCCCCATGATTCCTTATTGGGGAAGTTGCCGTAGATCGAGCGGGCCGTTTCTACGAAATCAAGCACTGAAGACTTGACGATCAGACAATCCCCGGCGGAAGGAGTTTGGAGCGTTGGGGCACGATCCCCCGTTTGGGACTCCCGTCGTTAAAATTGCCTCGGGGGAGGTACCCATTACGCGGGTCCCGGGGACGCTGGGCTGCCGTGGGGGCGATCGATACCTCGCCCACATTACTGAGAAAATTTTCGATTGCGTTTCCCCCCACAATTCCCACCAATGCGCTTTCGGCTCGGAAAAGCAATATTTGGGGGATTTTCGAGGCAGTCCTCTCGATGGGTCCCCTTTTTTTCTTCGGGGACGAACAGCGGGCTCTCCTTCATCGAGTCTCAAGATCCCGAGCCAGCGGGGGGTTTCTCTACGGCCCCCGTCAAACCGGAACTTGGGGGATGACAACCCGGGTCCGAATGGGGTCCTCGGTCTTGCGTACACGCGAGCTCTCCAACACTGGGTTTTGTATGTGCTAGCATGCGACGAAGGCGAAACCAACTACTATGAAGCCGAAAAGTCGGGGCCCGGTGTGGTAGACGAAGCTCTAATGGCGCGTGAGATTTCCCGCAAACCCGGGGAACAGTTTGCATGGCATCCGATACTGCGCCGCGGATAGAGAACCCCTTTGCGCGGGGATCGAAAGCCTTTAAGGGTTTCACAGCCGTACCGTGACGGTTTTGACCTGGGTTGATGTTCCCCGCGTGTGTCCCATTTCTCGTCCCCACCCCTGATTGTTTATAGCCCGCAGGGCAAGGGGCGGCGTCAAAATGGGAAACATTTTGACCCACCCCCGTCCCGGGCCCGCAGTTCCGCGCGATGCGGTGGGCCTTACCGATGTCGCGGGTCCACACCGCCGTGCTAGCGTAGATGGGTTATTTGCTCCCGGGTTAAACCCCTCGACATCCTAAGGGCATCGCCAGACCCCCGGCCCAAAGATTTCCTCCTCATGTTTCATGTCTTGTTTGGATCGACGAGACGGCGGCTCACAAAAGTACCCCTTTTTCCCCGATCGCCGCCGCCGGTGAGGCCTTCGCCCCTGAGAGAAGCCGGATTCCAGATGCTACACGGCCGCTTTTTGTTCATCCAGACGATGGCCCCATTTGGTGGGGGGATCCTTTCCCGGTCCGACCTTAACTTCTTCCTTTCCCCCGCCACCCTTCGACACTTTTCGAAGAGCTTTTTTCGATAAACGGGCGGGAGCCTGCCAACAACTTTGGGGCCAGGGTTTGAAAAAAATCGCGCTGGATACCCCCGGGGATGCTGGCCTCGACATCGGCGCCTTGCAAACGATTTCGGTGATTCCCCCAAGCCCAATGACCTTTTTTTAATTTCCGACCCGGCGCCGGGAGACTTGCCACCTCCGGGGAGCCGGTGGGGCCCTTTGTGACATCCAGGTGAGGCCATGCGCGCCTGCCGCTCGCCGAACCCAGGCACGATTTTTACGACGCCGTCTGGGAACCTGCTTCACAAACTTTCGCCCACCGCAAGGGGCAGAGAGGGGGCGTCTGCCGGCCGGTTTAAAAGCCACGGTGCAGCCGGGGGGCTAGGGCCGGTCCGGTTTCCACGCGCCATGCAGGGGGAAATCCAGGGGATGACCGAGCCACACACCCACGGGCTCAGGGAGGGTGTGGGCCCGGTACTGACTCCTGGAGTGTGGGGGACGAAATCGGAATCGTATTGCCTCGATCTTCGTTGCCCAACCCGCCATTACCGGGGAACAGGTCAGGCCCGGGACTCTGCAACAGGGGCCCGCGCCCGGGTTCCCTTGTCCAGCGACTCGAGTTGGGCGAATTCTTTGGCATGGGTTTCCCGCAAGTTGCCAATTTCCAGATCAACCGCCACGTTTGGAGGTGGGGAGCCCGCCAAGGACCCTTCTCAAACGCTGTTCTTGCTCCCTGACGGCGTGATTCACATCGGGACGATCGCCTTCGCCACGTGAGCAAGCATTCACCGGTAGCGGGGTTTTTAGGTGCAAATGTTTTTCCAACGGCGTCACGCCTCGACCGCCAATCACATTTTGCGGGTGCGGGATAAAAAGGGTTGAACCTTTTTGTGTAAAGGGGTCTCTGCCGGACGGTACCATGGTCGTCCCCTTTTCGACCCCCCATCGAGGGTGCGGTTGGGTTTTGGGCGTACACAACCATATATATAGGGTGTCCCCAAGGATAAAGAGAGGCAGCGATTCAGAGGCCCACGAATATCGGTGGAAATCATGGAGACGGGAAAGAAGTTTTTTCTGGTAGATCCGTACCATATGGCTAACGAATTAAAAGGGAATGCCCAGCTTCCCAGGGGCCCTGGGGGCCCCTGATGGAGGGCGACCGCAACAAACGATCAAACGGGTTTCAGCGTGAGCAAAACCTCAGCCGAGAAGAGCCGGGAACTGGGGGCCTAAATTCTTTTTCCACAACCTCGTGATGGGGGAAACATGAGAATGGGGAGAGCCGTGCAGGAAACCCAATTTGGGGCATTCTGCGCTGGTTTATCCTGCTCCAGGCGTTTTGGGGTCGCGATCGGATACTTCCTCTTTTTTCGAGATAATGGTAGGCCCTCACCGCACGCCTCATTGTGACGGACCCCATCCTTGCCGGGAGAACAACCCGACTGTGGGGGCCCCCCTTCTGCTCGAACTCCATCCGAGAAAAATCGTGACATTCCAGGTTCGCGCCGCACTGCTGCGGCCCATCGCCTTTGGGGGGACAAGACTCTCACGCCATGGGGTCGGATCGCCAAATTTAACTGGTTTGGGACGTTTTGGGTGGCGTGGTTTATTTTCGGCCGCCACCGCTGCCCGAAGTGGGTTTAGACCATGAGCGCTTTTGGATGGGTGCTCCCGGGTCTTGCCGCCGGTGATCCTTCGCCCGGGGTGAGCAACATTTGACACGGGGCTTATTATCTCCTCTATCGTCACAAACGCGTGTGGGAACAGGCACCTTCGGGGTACGCGACGGCGGCGTCGCCATGGGGTTGACGGGGCTCCGGCGTTTTGGTGCTGCACGAACGATTCGTCCGTTTCGGCGTGGGGGTTTAGAGCCTGGTTTTATTGATCCTCTATATTTTGGGATGGATTGGGCTTCGCCAAAAGGGTATACCCCTCAGCTTTAACATCAAGTCGTCTCAAATCCATTGCTTTACCCGAGCGCCGAGCATGGAGGGAAGTCGTCGCAACGAGCTTCGCGGGCCCGTGGGTTCTCTTCGGTACCCTGGGAGCTGATCCTCCCCCCTCTTTGCCTGGTCTGCTGGGGGGGGGTCGAAAGGGGAAAGCGGCATCACGGGACCTTTTCGGGGGCCTCACTGGGGCGATTTTCGACCTCATTGCCGGAATGGCGTCTCGATTTCGGCGATACATGGGTGCGTTTTTGATCTGGCCGTTGGTAAACTCTTCGGGCAAAGCCCTTTAATATGGCGGCGTTTTTTTTGCTGATCTCGCCTTCAAAGGGGGGACTATTGAGTACCGCAGCTCCACTACACCACAGCCCGTTTTCGATGTCAATGATACATTGGGTTGAGGGGGAATCATCTACCGTGGGAACGACGGTTTAGACGATCGAGCCGGTAGCTTTTGATGACACTTTAAATTTTCGGGCCCTTGGCTGCTCTTCAAGGGGTGAGGAGAGGTTTTGAGAAACCTGTCACTGTTTTTCGTGTCGCTTTCAATGGGGAAAGCGGCAACATAGGGGGCCAGCCGTTTCAAGTCCGATCTCATTTTTCAGGCATGCGGTTTTTGACTTCTGCGAAATTTTGAAACTTTGAATTTCGAAACCTAAATTCAGGACAAAGGGAACAGAGAACAACGACGTCCCAGAGGTGTTTTTGCCTTAAAAATTTCAGAAGACAACCGAAAACCCCCTCTTTGCACCCCTCATTCCTCCTGTTGCTTTTGGCCACCATGATGCCCCGGGTCACGGGGCATTACGCTACAACAAAAGGGGAAAGAGCCCCCAAAGGGGCGTTCCGCTTTGGGAGCCCCTGCTGAGAAAAGAGGGGGATGAGACACATGGATAAACATCGCAGGGACGAATGGAGAGTGAACGCGAGAGCCCCGGGATGCTCGGCCCGGGGAAGCGCTGGCTGAGGGGCTCCAACAGACTTCAAAGTGGGGCCCGATCGATGCCGCGGGCCGGTTGGGCAAGACGGGCCCCCAAAGAGTTACCCCAAGCCCACCCCCCCCCTTTCTGAAACTCTTTCCCCTCCCAATTTACCAGTTTATCGATGGGTGCTGATGGGGCTGCCATCGTCTCCGGTTTTTTTGGAAACGGATCGAGCACGGCGTTCTCCCATTGGTTTTTCAATTGGGGGCTGGGGTTTGTGCAGGAGTTTCGAGCCGAACGTCGCGGAGCACTGCGCAAAAATTTGGTGTCTCTGGCCCGGCTCCGCGACGGCGTCTGCGTCCATCCCGGTGAGAATTGGTCAGGGGAGACTGGGTTGTTCTTGAAGCCGGGGGACCGGATTCCAGCCGATGCATTTTGGGTTTTACACGACGAATTTCCAAGCGCAAGAGGCCTCCCTCCCCGGGCGAATCGACACCTTGCGAAACAGGCAGAGGGGTTGGGAAACCCAAATGCCCCCTTGGCCATCAGCGCAACATGGTTTTGGGGGAAAACCGTGGCTGTCTCCGGTAAGGGCTCGGGGGACGGGTGGTGGCGACCGGTCGGGTAGAGCGGGTGGTCGCCGCCTGATTAGAAGGCCGCGAGGGGGAGCTTTTCGAAACGCCGTTGCAGCGACGATTTGGAACAATTCGCTCGCACTTCTGTGGCTTGCGCTTGGGTTTCGAATCGTAATCGTCCCGGGCTCCCTCCGGGGGAAACCGCTGGGGGAGATGTTCCTCGCCCGGGTCAGCCTGGCGGTGGCAGCTTGGGCCCGAGGGGTTTCCCCCCGTCGTGACGATACACTGCGTTGGGTGTCACGGGTGGCCAAACGACATGCGCTGATTCGTAAACTTCCTGCCGTCGAGCACCGGTTCCCACCGGATCTTTTCCGACAAGACCGGTACATTGACGAAAAAAAGAAATGCGGTGACGAAGTTATGGTCGGCAGCGAAACATTCGAGGTCACCGGGGAGGGTATGAACCGGGGGGACACATTCGTGAAACGTTAAACGTGAAACTGAAACGACTTTCGAAGCCCTCACCCTGCCGTTGGGCTGCGGCAGTTGTTTGGAAGGGCGGTGGTGTAACGGCGCGAGTTTGCAACAAGAGAACGGGACCGGCGGATCATGGTGATCCGACAGAAGGGGCTTTTGCCGTGGCCCCCGAAAAGGCCGGCTCACAAAGGGCTGAATTGGGGGGCCAAGGATCATTGGAGGGAAATCCCTTTGATGCCGAGCGGAAGATGTGACGATCGTCCGCCAAACAGAGAAAGGCCGAAAGGGCGTACAGCAAAGGACACCCGAGCTTACAAACACGCGTGCCGCGCGTATCACGCCAAAGGGACGCCCGAGGCCTTGTGAAACAACGGCAACAGATCACGACCCCAATGCGTCGTTGGCTCAGCACCCCCCGGGTCCGGGGTGTCGCCTATAGGCCCCTCGGCTCGAAAGGGGTTCGGAGAAACTTTGACGCGATCTGATTTTCTCGGACTCCTCGCGATGAAAACCCCTTTGCGGTCTGAGGCAACAGAGCATCTCTCCCCGGCAAGCCGGCACAGAACCGCCAGACACCGGTGATCACAAGGAGACTGCGGTCCGATCGCCCGAGCTGGGCTTGCACGCAACGACGACAGGGCCTTGCCGGTGTGAGTTGATGGTCCACCGACGAGCAATTGATGCGGGTCGACGCGTGCGTTTTTTCCCCGGGGTCTGCCGAATAAGCCCGGGTTGTCCAGGGCCCGGAAGCGAAAACGGGGGGGTTGTCGCCATACCGGTGATGGGGAATGACGCGCCGGCGATTAAGGCCTCGGATACGGGGGTGGCGATGGGTCTGCCGGAACCGAGTGACCAAAAAAGCCTCGGGCATGGGCTGACGGACGACAATTTTGCCTCGATCGCCGCCGCGGTCGAGGGGGGCGGGGTATCTTTTGACAACATCAGAAAGACGGTGCTTTTCTTTTTTCGTGCAATATACGGGTGTCGTCATGCTGTTTGCGACCCGTTTTGGCTTTCCCCCTTCCGTCCTGCCATTCACATTCCCTGGATAATCTGTGACGGATGGTTTCCCACGCTCCCCCGGCGGTCGATCCGAAAGCCCCGGATTGAGCAGCAGCCCCCGCGGGAAAAACAGAGGCCGCCTACTCGAAAGGGCAGGCTGGGGCCAACGCCGGGGAAGGGTGCGTTGGCGGGAACGCCTGAGCGGTCTCGCTGAGTTTGTTTTTCTGGCAGCGCCGTCGACCAGGCTCAAAAAGTGACGTTTACCGTGATGGTTGCGGCTCAGTTGTGCATGCCTTTTAAATTTCCGGGGCGACCGCTGGTCTTATTCCCCCTGGGGGGTGACAAGCAACCCTGCCCCCTCTGGGCGGTGGCGTTTTTTTTTCT
>NW_026475384.1:0-11028 GCF_026875155.1 Cherax quadricarinatus
AATTTTTATTTACCCAATTACTTGCTCAGTGACCACGTAAATTAAGGTGTCATTACTCGCCTGAAGTAGAACAATTTATATTTAACTGTTATTAATTATATATTATAAGCAGTCAACAATTTTGGTGTCTTCTGCATTCGAGAGCTTGGGCCCGTTAACGTCCATAGCATCCTATAATTTTGTAGATAATTCTGGACGGTCGAGCTTCCAGGAAGTCGCACCCAGTAATGTCCAGATTCACATTTAACATCCTTCAGGTATTGTTCCTGAGTAATGGAATCATTTGGACTTTCCTCATTTATATTAATCCCTATGCTGTCCAGCTCCCACAAATTAGACTGGTTCAACATCATTCTCGATAGAAGAATACTTGTACTGGGTTGACCTTTTATGAGTAAGACACCGTGACTGTATTCACTACTTCCTCTAGTCATTATTACTAGGCGGTAGTCTGCCATATATTACATGGCCCGTACCAGTGTTGAGGAGAGTGACGCCGCATGCTTTTGGATTTATGCCCTTTATCCTGAATTATTACATCCAACACCGGCAAGGCTACCTCAGCTAGGCCATCATTATTGCCATTAGCTGCAACCTTTACATCAGTCACTGTAGTGTCAGGGTTATTAACATTATCATTATTGTCACCATTATTATAAGAATCACATACAACCCTGCACATAACTGTATGGTGCCTTCCCTTGTTGCATTGATAGCAACTGTTCAATTTTGGGATGACAATCCTTTACATTATGATTGTCTAGACATCTGAAAAAATCTGTCAAGATTCTTTCATTCCTCTCCACTTTAATATCCCATGAATTATAGGCATTACAATTTTTAGTGAAATGAGGTACCCATGCAGAAGAGACAGTCTCTCCTTTCCCTTGCCTGACCTCTTATTAACTGGGCTACCTTACCTGGAGGTACTTATTTCACTTTACCTTGATGGAAGAACCACTATTTACTGATTCCCTGTCACTTGATAAGTGCCTATTTAACTCATAATTATGCTTATTACCATGGAGTTATTTTTCCCTTTTGAGACTTGACAGATACTTCAGAGTCATTATGTGTAATATCCTTAGAACAGTTTGCTGACTGGTCGCTGCAATTGAACAATTAATTCTGCCAGACCTAGTCTGTATTTTCTCCAGACCATACTCCGGGAGGTTTTGACAAACCCACCCCTTTGCCTTACCTTATCAAACTGCCTGCTTACACCTTTAATTTATTCATAAGCCTTACTTTTACAAGACAGTTTTTCTTCCAATTCGTAATGTTGATTAAATAAAACATTCATTTCCATTCCATCTGCACAATTCTCCATTCAGATCTACTTTTCCAGTCTTTAAAACCACAATTTGTACCAATCAAACTACTCTCTAAAGCATCTAAATATAACTTTAATTCATTGAGGGTTCACGTTCTTTGATTGCATTAAAATTCAAGATGCCTTCGTCAGCATGGCTTTTAATACCTGTTATGAATTGCATTCATTACTCTAAAATTCACGGACTTGTCAGCCACATTAACTCCATCAGATCCATCATGGGTTATAAGAATTATAATCACGATTATACATACTTAAGTAGGCGCCTTAATAAAGTAATTCTTGCACTTTACTATTGTATAAATCCTCGCCACAACATGTGCAAGCAAATAATTTGGCTAATTATCATCCACCACACATCGATTAAACTTGTGCCCCTAATACCCACTTCCTTCTTCAATCATCACCTAATTTTAAGTAATTAAATTTTCAATTAATTTTTTCGACTGAAGTGCTTCCGGTTCAGGAAGGACCAGCGGCAGATGTGGAAAATTTTCTAGGGGAATTAACCTATATGTACCTCAACATAATAATACATACAAGTAAATCACATTGTGAGACTCACCCTAAAATTGTTTACCGAGCCAACCCGTGAAGATATTGAGAAAACTTACACCACCCCTGGTCACTGGTGGGGGACCTTCGTAACCTCACAATCTTATCCAATCTATCCGAGACCAGTATAGATTGGATAGCATCCACAAGTATCGGCGCTACTAATTAAATTTGTGGACTGTAATAGATTATATTAGTGTAACTGAATTAAGGTTGGGGGGGGCATAGGTTACACATGGGATAAATCCATCAAAGAAAAACATTTGTATATAAACCCACCACTTACCAGATATTCTCTGGGGTCACTTGATGTAGCGGATCACCCATAACCTTCCAATTACAACATACCTAACTGGACCAGTATCAGTTCGCTATAACAGAAGGGTTTACTCCTGTGGGTGATTGATACTCCCCTATTTCCTCCATTCACCATCTCATTTCGATGTCCTGCTACACCGACACAGTTCTTATTCCAGGCCTGACGAGGTCTTCGTGGTTTGTCCCGGTTAGAATCGTGGCTCAATGGAACCTACACTTTCCTCTGACGGGAACAACCGATGGCTTGAGCGTGTTCACTTGGAGCAAAGGCGACTTTTATTTCACTCACGCATTCTCCTTAACTTACGTTATTGATAATTAACTACATTAAAAATTCACAATACATTTAAAGTCTCATAATTATTATACACATTAGAGATCACTCCAATTAAGATCTGAGACTGATGATGATGATTAAACAAGGTAATTTCCCCTGGACACAGTCCATGGCGACGCGCCAGTCACCCGGTCCTACCCATATTCACCTCTTTTAGCCATTCTAGTTACCGGTGGTCCCGTAATCACGTTCCCACACACTCTCCACCAGGAACAGTTACGACACTACTCCTATTTATGAAACAGGCCAAAGTTAATCCTTAGCCGCCGTGAACGCCAATGTCCTGTTTCCATGCTTTTCCCTCCTCATCACTACATTTCAAAACACTCGCCACCTCTTCCATGCCCCGAGTCGACCTCTACCCCCGCACATCCGTGCATGCACAAAGGGAACTCCTGGTTCTATCCTATTTTCAAATACATTTTTTGACCCATATCGACACATTAAACACCTATTAGGCACTCATAGGTTTTGGAAAAAAATTTTTAAAATATTTTCCACACGCGGCCGGGCGGAAGCCGTTGTTAGACTACTTAAATTGCGTCTTCCTCCAGGAGACGATTCCAGACCTCTGTGGATGCGCTGCTGTTTTCCTAGTGGGTCTTACTACAATTTCTTCTTGCATTACTCGGTCAGTGTCTTCAATATCACTCGCGTCACTTTCCCTTAGATTTCCATCTGCACTGGATTGAACACCATTAATTCTAAGGAAATTAATTTATTAAATGGTACGCAAACTGTTCCTGACCACGCACAACACATTGAAGTTTCTGACAACACACTTGGCATCTGGGTCTAATGTAACTACCTTGCCACAGAGGCCACAATGTTCGAGTATGTTCAGGTTATCAATTAACGACAACTTCACCTGTTGAAATGTTTCAGTCGGTTACTGCCTCTGGCACACCATAAAAGTGTCATGTAGTGTAAGAAGTATTCCTTACACCACACATCGGACCAATGAGTAATTACCTTAGTATAACATCTTGAACATAAACGACTCAACACGGTCCATTATTGTAATCCTCATCACTTCCCTCGGATTATCTCTATAGATAGGTGGCACTTCTAACTTCGTCCCATAATTAGGTGAGAGGGAGTCAGGATTCTCCGCATCCAGGAGTGTGCTCATGTATGACAGAGGGCGATTGTTGTAGCCCCGATTCTCTGCCTCCACCGAACAACTGCAAACGGAATTCCATCCATATTAATTCTCTCCTGTGTATGCACCTTAATGAAGACATCTTTTCACTGTACTATCATTCTTTCGTACCAGTCTCCCTGCCCATGGCCTTCTGGGGAGTAATAAATTTCCAGACACTACCCTTGCTGGTCAACAAAGACTTGTACATCATCACTCTTATTTAATTCCCTCAAGTGTTGAGCACCCACTACTTCAAATGGGGTACATTATATGAGATCATCCAATCCTTGAAACGGATCTCCTAGCTGCAAATTTCTGGAAACAGCTGTATGAACTCATCTTTGCAGACAAGTCCTGAACCACTCTTGATGAACAGCGCCTAGTAGCTGTACAAGTAATTAGACATACATACACAATCAAGGAACACCAACTGAAGTAACCTGATAAAATGATTGCCCACTATAGTCCCACTCCGTCACATCAAATGTTTACCAACTGAGCACGCGTTCCTTAGGGACAATGTGGAGGACCTGGGTACATGTAGTTCTTAGCATCCACCCGGCGACATATTACACACGACTTGATAACCCTTTTACACTTGCCGTCCGTTGTGGAACCAGAAGGTTCCCGTATACAGTTAAGGTAATCCTGTACCCCCACCGTGCATCCACGTTTATTATTGGCATTAAAGACAATCAAGGTGTCAGGTGATGAGTATTGGGAAGCTAGATAGGGTGTTTTAGCATATTCCCCCTCCCCATTTAGCATTTTGTAACCTGCCTTTGCACCTAATTACATCATCCTCTAAATACAGCCCCAGCTTTTTCTATATTCTGAGTCTTTCACAATTTCCGTCCATCATTAATTTAAATCTCATACCCGCAGGTTTCTTCTTGTACCCTCTGTAGCCAGTATTTCAGGGGATGGGGAAATTATGGTGAGATATTCATCTTACTTATAAATTTAATCACTAACCTTGCATGCTAATCACTTTGGTAAGGAAGAATACCTATTCAATGTCATGGCTAAGGAGGGACTACTGACTGGAGCGTTGCACACCATAATAACGACAGGAGCTAATATTGCCTTTTGCACTGGCCAGTTAATTTGTCCAACGCAGCCAACTTGGCCCTTTAAACCATGATATAGCACTCACAAATTTTTCATAAGTCAAGCCTCGAGACAAGAAGTCAGCCTGATTCTCGTCACCAGGAAATGTTATTAAAGGTTAACATATGCTGACTCCAACTGTTATATATCTCATGCATTTGAATGATTCAGCGTACTCTGTTTTGTACATACACAATACTTACTGTTACCATTACGAAATCCATTGTAAGGATACCTCGTTATCAAACCAAATTACGTGTCCTCTGATATTTACCTCACGCAGTTTATTCTTATATAAGTTGGCTAAATTTTGACACTACATAAAGGCCCGTTAATTCCAACTGAAGGTAAGGTTGCCGTGATTGATTCGGAGTCCACCTAGCCTTAGACATAACAAGAGAAATGGCACTATTACATATAAAGGTAAGCGACTGCTCCCATATACAGGTCCGAACCCTAGACAGGTTTCAAAACGGTTTCGTTGACAATAAAGCAAGACAGAAAATGGATGGGGTTGTAGGCGCCCTTATAAACACAACATTAAATTATATATCTGGAACGTGCACGGTAAGCTGTCCCAATATACAAAAAACAGTTAGAAACAGAAATACAAATAGCTAGAGCTTCATTCAAGGATGTTATTAATAGAATATTACAAGAGGTTGCTAAGTAGAATTACAGTAAATCAACCTTCAAATCAATTATGAAGCGTGTGTAGCCTGTGGGTCAGTCAAACAAACAGGGCTTTCCCAACATGGATAAATTGTCCATTTGTGTGGAAATTGGTGTCACGCCCCTTGGGCAGATATCCAAGAACTAGCTACAAGCAGAGTTAAAACAGGGAAAATTTTTGGGTATGCCCAAATGAGGATAAATCTGTGGACTAAAATCACAAGGGTATTAAAAGAGGACAACATCAAGGCTGCTTTCATAGACAACCTGGAAGCTATCTACAACAGATGGGGACATAAAAAGTCTGTGCTGAATGGTACTGCCCTTGATACTGGAAATGTAGTCAGAAACTGTAAGCTGGAGATGAAGTCCTGTAGTCAGTAAATGTGGGGCTGATAGTGCTGTCCTGGGAGACAGTAATGGTGAAGCTGGAGGTGCTGTCCTGGGAGACAGTAATGGTGAAGCTGGAGGTGCTGTCCTGGGAGACAGTAATGGTGAAGCTAGAGGTGCTGTCCTGGGAGACTAATGGTGAAGCTGGAGATGCTGTCCTGGGAGACAGAAATGGTGAAGCTGGAGATTCTGTCCAGGTAGTCGGGAACTATACGCAGGAAGGAATACATATAAATGACCTCATAGGGGACAGGAGCCATAGTAGGGAAACAAGTGTAGTCAAAGATAAGATAAAACCAATATTGCAAACTAGAAATACCGCAGGAAATAGCAAACAAGAGGACTCCACTAGCAATAGTCAGGATATATTACCAAAAACAACCGGTGGGAGCTCCATTGTTGGTGCTAGGGAGGATAGAAGTAAGACAGGGAAACATGCACCAACAGGGAATACAGTCACAGAAACCCAAGGCAAACGGAAACCAAGCCTGTGCACATACTATGCACTTGGTATCTGCTGGCATGGGAAATCTGGAAAAACAGATGGGACGTACAACTATGACCACCCTAGAAAATGCCATGCCCATATGACAACAGGAAAATGCAAACTCCCTTCCTGTAAGCTTTTTCACCCTGAACTGTGTACCTCTTCAGTACAGGAAAGACTGTGCTATAACTTAAATTGCCAGGCATACCATCTAAAGGGACAAAAAGATACAAAACATCCAGGCCATGGGAAAACCTGGTAGCCACAGCCACTCAAGAGGGAGAGATTTTTTAGTGCCAGGAAGGAAAAAAAACTGGCAGGAAATGCAGAAATCGTACACCAAATCCAGTCATTCCTGGAGTGGAACCACAGTCGATGGCCTCCACTCCAAACCAGCAGATACAGATACTAATGCCGGAAAAAAAATCCCCCCCAGTAACAACAATACCACCAATCCGATAACATTCTTCTTTGCAAATATACAGGTCTAAAGCCAGCAACAAACAACAAAATACCTTTCATCCGTGGACTGCTTGCAGAGGCAAAGCAATGTTTGCGGCTTTCACTGAGACCCACATAAAGGATCACTTGGACAACGAAATATGGATCCCAGGTTACAACCTATACAGATGTGACAGAGTGAACAGGCAAAAGGGGGGGATTGGCCTGTACATTGCAGAGTCACTTCTTTGCACAGAACTGCTTAATGCCTCAAATGATGTAGTGGAAGTTTTAGCAGTAAAGGTCGAGAACCAAAACCTAGTCATTGTGGTAGTCTACAAGCCTCCGGATGCAACATCCCAGCAATTCCAGGAACAGCTGTTAAAAATTAACCACTGTCTGGAAAATCTTCCAGCTCCTGCACCCAACATCTTGCTCCTAGGGGATTTCAACTTAAGGCACCTAAAATGGAGGAATATAGCAAATAATATTGTTGCAGTAATAACACCAGGAGGCAGCTCTGATGAAAACTCACACGTCACACGAGCTTTTTATATCTCTGCACAAATTTCAATTTAAAACCAGCAAAAATAGAGCCTACTAAACTGTAGAATACACTAGACCTCATCTACACTACAATGATGATCGATAAGAATATGTCACCATATCCAAAACAAAATACCAGATCACAACATAATTGAGGTTCAGAATGATGCGTGGAGCCCCCCAGACCGACAAAAATGAGACTAATCACCAGAGGAGCCATTCACCAAATTCAGCTTCAGTAACAAAAACATAAAGTGGGACCAATAAACCACTTCCTACCGATATAAGCTTGGGAAGATATACAAAGCTACAGCAGACCCCAACTTATACCTAAAACAGATTAACTCGGTGGCGACTCGATTTTTGCACAAGGCTTATTCCTCAAGAAAAAGAGGAGTAGATGAAAAATAGAAAAAGAGACAGGCGCTCCCTTTACAGGCGACGAAAAGAATAACAGAGCGGCAAAAAGAGTCAATATATCTGAAAATGCTAGGAGACACTGGTCAAGAAATAGCAAGCAACGAACGTTAAGCTAAAAGAATCCTTTAGGAGTCAGGAAACGCGGGAAGAACTAAAAGCCATAAATGAAAATCCGAAAGAAACCCAAAGTATTTCTTCTCCTATGGCCAAAATCAAAATCGAGAACAACGTTCCCAGTAATGGGCCCCTACTATAAACAAGATGGATCCTACACAATGACAGCACGAAAAGATGAGCTACTCATGTCCAGTATGACTCATTTTTTTAGCAAGCCGCTAACCCGACTGAGAGATCATAATCAAAAGAATTTTTATGAGAGAGCCACAAAAATTATTATTGATTAACACAAGCCTATCGGATGTTAACCTGACGCCAAATGCTTCGAACAGGCGATAAATGACATGCCCATGCACTCGCCCCAGGGCCAGACTCATGGAACCTGTGGTTCATCAAGAACTGCAAGAAGCCCCATCATGAGCCTTTTCCATCCTAATGGAGAGGGAGCATGGCACGGGGGTCGTCCGCACAGTTACTAAAAAACAACAGACATATCCCCTCACTCCCACAAAGGGGGCAGAAAGCAACAGCAAAGAACTACAGAGCAATAGCACTAACATCCCATATCATGAAAATCTTTGAAAGGGTCCAAAGAAGCAAGATCACCAACCCATCTAGAAACCCATCAGTTAACACAACCCAGGGCAACAGGGTTTAGAACAGGTCGCACCTGTCCTGTCTCAACTATTGGATCACTACGACAAGGTCCTAAATGCACTAGAAGACAAAAATAATGCAGAGTAATATATACAGACCTTTGCAAAAGCCCTCGAACAAGTGTGACCATGGTCGTAATCGCGCACAAAATGCGTGCTAAAGGAATAACAGAAAAGTCGGTCGATGGATCTAAAATTCCTTCACTAACAGAACACAGAGAGTAGTAGTCAACAGAGTAAAAGTCCGAGGCAGCTTCTACGGTGCAAGCTTCTGTTCCACAGGCACAGTACCGCTCCCATCTTGTTCCTTCATCCACAAATCCGACATAGACCAAGGATGTCCAGCCACAGCACCGTGTCTTCCCTTTTGCTGATGACACCCGAATCTGCAAGACAGTGTCTTCCATTGCAGACACTGCAAGGCTCCAGGCGGACATCAACCAAATCTTTCAGTGGGCTGCAAAAACATGTGAAGTTCAACGATGAGAAATTTTCAATTATCTCAGAATATGTAAACATGAGGAAACTTAAATCTTCATCAGAGTACAAAACAAATTCTGCCAGAAAAATGAGCAAAACGCCAACGTCAAAGACATGGGAGTGATCATGTCGAGGATCTCCATTCAAGGACCATAACATTGTAATCAATCGCATCTGCAAGAAAAAATACAGGATGGATAATGAGAACCTACACAACAGGGATGCCAATCCCATGATGACACTCTCCTGTCGCTTGTTCATTCAGAGAGTCTGTCAAAACTCTGGAGTTTTGAGACTCTCTGATCGCGGTTCTTATCCCGCCCGTGGTATTGTTTAAAACTTGTGCAGTTAGCCTCTCCCAAAACTTCGCTTTCTCTTACTCCAATTTCAAAAGAAGACGTTATAGGAAGGCAGGAAAATTTTATGTGTGATATGATTGGTGGACATCGCCATATTATGGCCTATTTTATCGTTCTAGAGTATATAACATGATTCTATGCTATATATAGTGTTTATTAATTATGTCATAATATAATCAATAGTGATAGCTAAATAAGCCGTATAGTCATATTAGCACAAATATTGAAAAATATTCTCTCGACTCTCAGACTCTGGAATTCCGCTGAAGTAAAACAAATGTTGCAATAAGGTATTCTGATTGCCTTACACCACTAACATATAATATTAAAATATTAAACAGGTTGGTGGTAAGACACATAGCGCAACCGTTCAGCAATTCCCACTTTTATTCCGAATGAATCGCCAGCACAGTAAGGCGTCTTCAGTCATACAAAAGTAAGACAGAGCAATAGAGTTTGAAGAACGATGTAATAAGTCCATCACCCTTGTATTCCGAAAATTTGAGGTTGTCAGTCCCTCATCCTGTAGAAAAGTTTCTGTTCAATAGACTGGAACTACTGAAGATCAAGCGAACGTGAGGAGACTTACATACGGGTCGGAAGGAGAGGACCGGAGTTTATTACCATGTAACCTAGTTCAGCTATCATACCTTTTTGGCCTAGTCCCTGGACCCATTTATGTACCTGTGTAATTTTTTGACTGTGCCCAGTCCCTGGACCCATTATGTACCTCTGTAATCTTTTGACTACCGCCCACAGATGGGTAGTGTTGACTCCCGGGTCACAGATGGTAGTTTGACCCCCGGGCCCACAGGATGGGTATGTGGTGACTACCGTCACAGGATGGGTTTTGTTTGACCACCGCCCACAGGAGGGGTATGGAGATGACTACCGCCCACAGGATTATATGGGGGACTACTACCCACAGGATGGGTTTGGGGGCATAATAAAGATATTAACTAACTAGGAGAGGTGCATAGCAGTAGTAGTGAGAATGTACCACTGAAAGGGCACGTTTGCTCTAAGATCCAACAATTCTCACTCGAAAAAGTTGTCCTGGAGTTTACCTGGATTACCTGGAGAGAGTTTTCCGGGGTCAACGCCCCCGCGGGCCCGGTCTGTGACCAGGCCTCCTGGTGGATCAGAGCCTAATCAACCAGGGTGTTGCTGCTGGCTGCACGCAAAAACCAACGTACGACCACAGCCCGGCGGTCAGGAACCGACTTTAGGTGCTTGTCCTTTCCAGCTTTAAGACTGCCAGGGGTCTGTGGTAATCCCCCTTATGTATGCTGGAGGCAGTTGAACAGTCTCGGGCCCCTGACACTTACTGTAAAGGTCCCCTTAACGTGCTAGTGACACCCCGCTTTTCATTGGGGGGATGGTGCATCGTTCTGCCAAAACTTTTGCTTTCGTAGTGAGTGATTTTCGTGTGCAATTCGGTACTAGTCCCTCTAGGATTTTCCAGGGGATATAATCAAGTATCTCTCCCCCTGCGTTTTCCCGGGAATACAGGTTTTGGAACCTCAAGCGCTCCCAGTAATTGAGGTTTTTTTATCTCCGTTATGCGCACCGTGAAGGTTCTCTGCACATTTTCCTAGGTCAGCATTCACCCGCCTTTAAAGTGCTGTTTGTGTGAACATATTCCAGCCTAGAAAAAACCGAA
>NW_026475385.1:0-10312 GCF_026875155.1 Cherax quadricarinatus
TAGGTGCTGTCCGAGCCAATTTGTTTACGCCAAAGCGAATCTTTTATCCGATTTTGTCGCTATCTGATGCAGGCGTTAACTGAGGGTCCAATGAATATATGTATATATATATATATATATATATATATATATTATATATATATATATATATATATATATATAATATATATATATTGGCATATATGAAAAAATATATCTTTAAACGTATAACTGGAGTATACCTAGAGAGACAGTTCCAGGGGTCAACGCCCCCGCGGCCCGGCCTGTGACAAGGCCTCATGGTGGATCAGAAGCTGATCAACCAGCCTGCTACTGTTCCACACACTCAACCCGACGTACGAACCACAGCCAGGCTGGTCAAGTGCTGACTTTAGGTGCATGTCTGGTGGCCTTCTTAAAGACAGCTAGAGGTCTATTGGAAATCCCCCTTATGTATGCTGGGAGGCAGTTGAAAAGTTTTGGGCCCCTGACACTTGTCGTGTTGTTTCTTCTCTTGCCAATGGCACCTGCTTTTCATTGGGGGGATGTGGCATCGTCTTGCCTAGTCTTTTGCTATGCCAGGGAGTGATTTTCGTGTGCTAGTTTGGTAGTAATCCCTCTAGGATTTTCCGAGTATATATAATTATATATCTCTCCCGCCTGCGTTCTAGGGAGTACAGGTTGAGGAACATCATGCATTCCCAGTAATTGAGGTGTTTAACTCCAGTTATATGTTAGGTTAGGTTTAGATAATTATGTTTATTATGCACCCCATACCCATCCTGTGGGCGGTAGTCAAAAGATTACAGAGGTACATAACGGGTCCAGGGACTGGACCCAAAGTTTTGATGGCTGAACAATTTACAAAGGTAATGAATCATGTAAGTAAGTTTACTTACGCTTATTCATGGCTACATTCATGAACAAATTATAGAGTAATGAGCAATTCACACGACCAACCCGGTCACAACTGTAATAAGTTATTGGTGCAAATATTAATTGGTGGGTCACACACACACACACATACTCAACACACACACACACACACACACACACACACACACACACACACACACACACACACACACACACACACACACACACACACACACACACACACAACAAGGACCAGGTGATAAGGTTGAGGAAAGAAGGTGGAGAACTCACAAGAAACGATCAAGAGGTATGTGAGGAGCTCGACACGAGATTTAAGGAAGTATTTACAGTAGAGACAGGAAGGACTCTGGGGGGACAGACCAGATGGGGACACCAGCAAGGAATACACCAACAAGTGTTGGACGACATACATACAGATGAGGAGGAGGTGAAGAAATTGCTAAGGGACATCGATACCTCAAAGGCAATGGGACCGGACAACATCTCCCCGTGGGTCCTTATAGAGGGAGCAGATATGTTGTGCTGGAATATTGCTGCACACTAAAAGCACCTTTCAAGGCAGGTGAAATTGCTGACCTAGAAAATGTACAGAGAACCTTCACGGAGCGCATAACGGAGATAAAACACCTCAATTACTGGGAGCGCTTGAGGTTTCTGAACCAGTATTCCCTGGAACGCAGGCGGAAGAGATACATGATTATATACACCTGGAAAATCCTAGAGGGACTAGTACCGAACTTGCACACGAAAATCACTCACTACGAAAGCAAAAGACTTGGCAGACGATGCACCATCCCCCCAGTGAAAAGCAGGGGTGTCACTAGCACGTTAAGAGACCATACAAATAAGTGTCAGGGGCCCGAGACTGTTCAACTGCCTCCCAGCACACATAAGGGGGATTACCAACAGACCCCTGGCAGTCTTCAAGCTGGCACTGGACAAGCACCTAAAGTCGGTTCCTGATCAGCCGGGCTGTGGCTCGTACGTTGGTTTGCGTGCAGCCAGCAGTAACAGCCTGGTTGATCAGGCTCTGATCCACCAGGAGGCCTGGTCACAGACCGGGCCGCGGGGACGTTGACCCCCGGAACTCTCTCCAGGTAAACTCCAGGTACCACAATCTTCAACACGTCCCTGGAAACTGGGCAACTACCTGAGGTATGGAAGATGGCAAATGTAGTTCCCATTTTAAAAAAAAAAGACAGAAAAGAGGCGCTAAACAATAGACCTGTGTCATTGAGGTGTATAGTATGCAAAGTTATGGAGAAGATTATCAGGAGGAGAGTGGTGGAGCACCTGGAACGGAACAGGAGTATAAATGCCAACCAGCACGGATTCATGGAAGGCAAATCCTGTGTCACAAACCTTCTGGAGTTTTATGATAAAATAACAGAAATAAGACACGAGAGAGAGGGGTGGGTTGATTGCATCTTCTTGGACTGCAAGAAGGCCTTTGACACAGTTCCTCACAAGAGATTAGTTGCAGAAGCTAGAGCATCAGGCGCATATAACAGGAAGGGCACTGCAATGGATCAGAGAATACCTGACAGGGAGGCAACAACGAGTCATGGTACGTAATGATGTATCACAGTGGGCACCTGTGACGAGCGGGGTCCCTCAGGGGTCGGTCCTAGGACCAGTGCTATTTTTGGTATATGTGAACGACATGATGGAAGGGTTAGACTCAGAAGTGTCCCTGTTTGCAGATGATGTGAAGTTAATGAGGAGAATTAAATCTGATGAGGACCAGGCGGACTTCAAGGAGACCTGGACAGACTGGACACCTGGTCCAGCAAATGGCTTCTCGAATTTAATCCTGCCAAATGCAAAGTCATGAAGATAGGGGAAGGGCACAGAAGACCACAGACAGAGTATAGGCTAGGTGGACAAAGACTGCAAACCTCACTCAAGGAGAAAGATCTTGGGGTGAGTATAACACCGAGCATGTCTCCGGAAGCACACATCAATCAGATAATTGCTGCAGCATATGGGCGCCTGGCAACCTGAGAACAGCATTCCGATACCTTAGTAAGGAATCGTTCAAGACACTGTACACCGTGTATGTCAGGCCCATATTGGAGGATGCAGCACCTGTTTGGAACCCACACTTGATAAAGCACGTCAAGAAACTAGAGAAAGTACAAAGGTTTGCGACAAGGTTAGTTCCAGAGCTAAGGGGAATGTCCTATGAAGAAAGATTAAGGGAAATCGGCCTGACGACACTGGAGGACAGGAGGGTCAGGGGAGACATGATAACGACATATAAAATACTGCGTGGAATAGACAAGGTGGACAAAGACAGGATGTTCCAGGGAGGGGACACAGAAACAAGAGGCCACAATTGGAAGTTGAAGACACAAATGAGTCAGAGAGATATTAGGAAGTATTTCTTCAGTCATAGAGTTGTAAGACAGTGGAATAGCCTAGAAAATGACGTAGTGGAGGCAGGAACCATACACAGTTTTAAGACGAGGTTTGATAAAGCTCATGGAGCGGGGAGAGAGAGGGCCCAGTAGCAACCGGTGAAGAGGCGGGGCCAGGAGCTAAGACTCGACCCCTGCAACCACAAATAGGTGAGTACAAATAGGTGAGTACACACACACACGCACACAGTCAAGGACCAGGTAATCAGGCTAAGGAAGGAAGGAAGGAGGAGAGATCACAAGAAACGACAGTTATGTGTGCTGTGAAGGTTCTCTACATTTTCTAGGTCAGCAATTTCACCTGCCTTGAAAGGTGCTGTTAGTGTGCAGCAATATTCCAGCCTAGATAGAAAAAGCAACTTGAAGTCTCATCAATGGCTTGGCATCCCTAGTTTTGAAGGTTCTCATTATCCAACCTGCCTTTTTTCTAGCAGATGCGATTGATGCAATTATGTGGTCTTTGAAAGTGAGATCCTCTGACATTATCACTCCCAGGTCTTTGACATTACTTTTCGCTCTACTGTGTAGTTGGAATTTCTTTTATACTCCGACATAGTTTTAATTTCCTCACGTTTTCTATATTGGAGTAGTTGAAATTTCTCATCATTGAACTTCATGTGTTTTCTCACCCATTTAAAGATTTGGTTTGAGTCCCCCTGGATCTTTCAGTGTTTCATGGAGGCCCCTTTTTATCAGATTCGGGTGCCATCTGCAAAAGAAGACACAGCGCTGAGTTATACCCCCTATCTAGTCAGAATGAGATGAGGAAAAAGGGTGTGAGCAGTACGGGCCTTGTGGAACAGAGTTTTTTAAACCCGTGCCGCCTCAGACTTTACTCGTTATTTAACGACTCTTGTGTTCTGTTTGTTAGGAATTATAGATCCATCTCCAAATTTTTCTTGAAATTCTTTTATCACATTTTTTGTGCTTTTATTACACCAGGCACATTTGTAAAAGGCTTTTACAAAGTCTCTGTTATTACACCCAAATTCTTTTTTGTCTTCAAAGACATTAAAACCCCTTGTCGGGGTGGCCCGCATTGGGACAGACAGGAGCCCCCTGTTCTAAAGCTTACGCTCGGGGTTTTGAAATTTGAGGGTTTAAAGGGGTGGTGACCTTGCTTTTTACAAACCTGTCAAAGACTTTTAGTTTTTTGGGGCTATTGGTCTGTAGTTCGTTCTCTTCGTATGCTCATGCATACCTCAAGTCTATGTAAAATGTGATTAACAATATCATTAATGAAAAAACAAAATTTATTTATACACCAAAATACCCAAAGGCATAAATGAAGTTATGGAAGTCTTGCATAATAAAATTTTAAAGGCTTGATAACGAAGCAGAAATAAAATTTAATTTTGTTATTACTTAACTCAACTAATTTTTTCTCACCAGGAAGAATGCGTGTTGTTTAATGTTGGTCGAGGGTGTTATCACGAGGCGGACATTGTAAAGCACTGGACTCAGGATGGATATCAGCACAATATTAGACGTTTTCGAAAGGAACCTTACACAAAAGCTCGTGGGGCACATCCAAAGGTTTCTTAATTTCCTTGTATTTTTTTACTGTTTCATTTTTTTTAAAGTAAGAAGCATCTTGACCGTATTTAAAAAAAATTTTTAATTTAATAAAATAAGCAACATATGATACGAACGTGCAAAAAGGGGCTTAATAAAGCCTATACAGAGCCAACGCTGTCCCCTCTAGATGCATTTAAACCCCAAATGATCCGAGGAAGATAATCCCCTACTGCATAACTCCCCCACTTTACTTTAGAGCTCACCAAGGGGAAGAGCCAGATGTTTTAAATTAATATTTTAAAAATAATAAAAATAATAATAATAATACTTTTTGATGAGATGATGATGAGATGATGAGATGATGTGATGAAATGGATGATATGATGAGAATGATATGAGAGATGATGATGATGATGATGTGAAGAAAAGAGGAGGGGAGAAAAAAAAAACCAGGGGTTTACCTGGAGAGAGTTTTTCCGGGGGCAAAGCCCCCGCGGCCCGGGCTGTGACCAGGCTCCTGGTGGGGTCAGAGCCTGTCAACCAGGCTGTTGCTGCTGGGTGCACGCAAAACCCCGTACGAGCCACGCCCGGGTGATCGGAACTGACTTTGGTGCTTGTCCAGTGCCAGCTTGAAGACTGCCAGGGGGCTTTGGTAACCCCCTTATGGTTTCTGGAGGCAGTTGAACAGTCTCGGCCCCCGACACTTATTGTATGGGCTCTTAACGTGCTAGTGACACCCCTGCTTTTCATTGGGGGGATGGTGCTCTTTCTGCCAAGTCTTTTGCTTTCGTAGTGAGTGATTTTCGTGTGCAAGTTCGGTACTAGCCCCTCTAGGATTTTCCAGGTGTATATGATCATGTATCTCTCTCCCCTGCGTTCCAGGGAATACAGGTTCAGGAACCTCAAGCGCCCCCAATAATTGAGGTGTTTTATCTCCGTTATGCGCGCCGTGAAGGTTCTCTGTACATTTTCTGGGTCAGCAATTTCACCTGCCTTGAAAGGTGCTGTTCGAGTGCAGCAATATTCCAGCCTTGATATAACAAGTAGCCTGAAGAGTGTCATCAGGGCCTTGGCCTCCCTATTTTGAAGGTTCTCATTATCCATCTTGTCTTTTTTTCCTAGCAGCGCGATTGATACAATGTTATGGTCCCTTGAAGGTGAGATCCTCCGACATGATCACTCCTCCTTTGACGTTGGTGTTTCCGCTCTATTTTGTGGCCAGAATTTTTTTTTGTACTCTGATGAAGATTTAATTTCCTCGTGTTTACCATATCTGAGTAATTGAAATTTCTCATCGTTGAACTTCATATTGTTTTTCTGCACCCCCACTGAAAGATTTGGTTGATATCCACCTGGAGCTTTGCAGTGTCTGCATGGAAGACACTGTCCATGCAGATTCGGGTGTCATCTGCAAAGGAGACATGGTGCTGTGGCTGACATCCTTGTCTATGTCAGATACGAGGATGAGAAACAAGATGGGAGCGAGTACTGTGCGTTGTGGAACAGAGCTTTTCACCGTAGCTGCCTCGGACTTTACTCTGTTGACTACTACTCTTTGTGTTCTGTTTGTGAGGAAATTATAGATCCATCTACCAACTTTTCCTGTTATTCCTTTAGCACGCATTTTATGCGCTGTTACGCCATGGTCACACTTGTCAAAGGCTTTTGCAAAGTCTGTATATATTACATCTGCATTCTTTTTGTCTTCTAGTGCATCTAGGACCTTGTCGTAGTGATCCAGTAGTTGAGACAGACAGGAGCGACCTGCTCTAAACCCATGTTGCCCTGGGTTGTGTAATTGATTGGATTCTAGATGAGTGGCGATCTTGCTTCTTAGGACCCTTTCAAAGATTTTTATGATATGGGACACATAAGTACGATAAGGCACTTAAACTACTGGGAACGATTGAAGGTCCCTGATCTATATTCCCTGGAACGCAGGCGAGAAAGATACATGATAATATACACTGGAAGGTCCTGGAGGGATTGGTACCAAACTTGCACACGAAAATCATTCCCTATGAAAGCAAAAGACTCGGCATGAGATGCAACATTTCCCCGATGAAAAGCAGGGGTGCCACGAGTACACTGAGAGACAACACAATAAGTGTCAGGGATCCAAGACTGTTTAACTGCCTCCCAGCACACATAAGGGGGATTACCAATAGATGCCTGGCTGTCTTCAAGAAGGCATTGGACAGGCACATAAAGTCAGTACCTGACCAACCGGGCTGTGGTTCGTAGCGGCCAGCAGTAGCAGCCTGGTTGATCAGACCCTGATCCACCATGAGGCCTGGTCTCAGTCAAGGCTGCGGGGGCGTTGACCCTCGAAACTCTCTTCAGGTAATTAGACTGGAAAGAGAGAGAGTATGAAGGAGGTGAATGTATTCAGATATTTAGGAGTGGACGTGTCAGGAGATGGGCCTATTAAGGATGAGGTGAATCATAGAATTGATGAGGGGGGAAAAGGTGAGTGGTGCACTGAGGAGTCTGTGGAGACAAAGAACATTGTCCATGAAAGCAAAGAGGGGAATGTATGAGTGTATAGTTATACCAATACTCTTATATGGGTGAGAAGCATGGGTGATGAATGTTGCAGCGAGGAGAAGGCTGGAGGCAGTGGAGATGTCATGTCTGAGGGCAATGTGTGGTGTGAATATAATGCAGAAAATCCCTAGTTTGGAGATTAGGAGGAGGTGTGGGATTATCAAAACTATTGTCCAGAGGGCTGAGGAGGAGTTTTTGAGATGGTTTGGGCATGTAGAGAGAATGGAACGAAATAGAATGACTTCGAGAGTATACAAATCTGTAGTGGAGGGAAGGCGGGGTAGGGGTCGGCCTAGGAAAGGTCGGAGAGAGGGGGTAAAGGAGGTTGTTTGTATGAGGGGCTTGGACTTCCAGCAAGCGTGTGTGAGAGTGTTAGACAGGAGCAAACGGAGACAAATGGTTTATAGGACTTGACGTGCTGTTAGTGCAAGGAAGGTATCATTTATGAAGGGATTCAGGGAAACTGGCAGGCCGGACTTGATTCCTGGGGATGGGAAGTACAGTGCCTGCACTCTGATGGAAGGGTATTAATGTTGCAGTTTTATAACTGTAGTGTAAGCATGTCTCTGGCAAGAAAGTGATGGAGTGAATGATAATGAAATGTTTTCTTTTTCTGGCCATCCTGCCTTGGTGGGAACTCGCATAGGAGACTTAAGTCTCGAGACACTCCCCAGATAGGGAGCCAAGGCCGGGTCACCACTACTTGGAAAATACCCGGGTCGGGAGAATACCGGCCAATAAAAAAAAAAAAAACAATTGTCCCCAGGATGCGACCCACAAAAGTCTACTAATACCCAAGTACATAAGAACATAAGAACATAAGAACGAAGGAACACTGCAGAAGGCCTACTGGCCCATGCGAGGCAGGTCCAAGTCTCCTACCGGCTTAAGCCAATGCACCCAACCTAGTCAGGTCAGGTCACATTGACTTAAGGGAGGAACACGGCAACCGACCTGGTAGCACAAGCTATCAGGTCTAACTCACACCCACCCACATCCACTCATGTATTTATCCAACCTATTTTTAAAGCTACACCAACGTTCTGGCCTCTATAACGGTACTTGGGAGTTTGTTCCACTCATCCACAACTCTATTACCAAACCAGTACTTTCCTATAATCCTTCCTGAATCTAAATTTTTCCAACTTAAAACCATTGCTGCGAGTCCTGTCTAGGCTAGATATTTTCAGCACACTATTTACATCCCCTTTATTTATTCCTGTCTTCCATTTATACACCTCAATCATATCCCCCCTAATTCTACGTCTTTCTAGAGAGTGCAGATTCAGGGCCCTTAGTCTATCCTCATAGGGAAGGTTTCTGATACATGGGATCAACTTTGTCATCCTCCTTTGTACATTTTCCAGAGAATTTATATCCATTCTGTAATAAGGTGACCAAAACTGTGCAGCATAATCTAAATGAGGCCTAACCAAGGATGTATAGAGTTGAAGAACAACCTGAGGACTCCTATTATTTATGCTTCTTGATATGAAGCCAAGGATTCTATTAGCTTTATTGCGAACACTTATGCACTGTTGTCTTGGTTTCAGATTACTGCTAACCAGAACTCCTAAATCTTTTTCGCAATCCGTAATATTAAGATCTACATTATTTAGTTTATATGTGGCATGATTATTGTCCTGTCCAACATTTAGAACTTTGCATTTGTCTATATTAAACTGCATCTGCCACTTCTCCGACCACTGCATCAGTCTATTCAAATCTTCCTGGAGTGCTCGAATGTCCTCGTCAGAATGAATTCGACGGCCTATTTTGGTGTCATCGGCAAACTTGCCGATGTCGCTCTTTATGCCCTCATCTATGTCGTTTATGTAGATTGTGAACAGCAGGGGGCCCAACACTGACCCCTGTGGAACACCGCTCGTGACACTTCCCCACTCTGATTTCTCCCCATTTATGCAAACTCTCTGCTGCCTATTTGTCAACCATGCCTCTATCCAGGAAAAAATAGTACTGATAAACATTGCTAGGTGAACATGGGCAGCAGGTATCTTAAGGAAAGGTCCTAATGTTTCCATCCGTACCGGGAATCGACCCAGAGAATTAAGTGTCTGAGCTGAGTCCGCTACCAATCGAGCAGTTAATATTAACACTGAAGGTTTGAGGAGAGTCAGAAGTGGCAGTCAAGAATTTACATCTAAAATAAAACCTCAATTTCTTAAAAATGGTAAATTAGGATATACTCAGCTTAAAAATAATTCATATCTTCCACTAAGAAACAATCTTTGACAGTTTAAAGTGAAAATAATGGCGCTCGTATTAAATACTACTATGTAATTATCGTGACTGAACCAGAACTCCACATTATTTACGTTCTCTTTATATATTCCCGTTTTCTATTTATGAACCTCAATCATATCCCCCCTAATTCTACGCCCTCATAGAGAGTGCAGATTCAGGGTCCTCACAGTCATGATAGGTCCTCACAGTCATGATGGGACCTCACAGTCATGATAGGGCCTCACAGTCATGATGGGACCTCACAGTCATGATGGGCCCTCACAGTCATGATGGGTCCTCACAGTCATGATGGGACCTCACAGTCATGATAGGTCCTCACAGTCATGATGGGACCTCACAGTCATGATAGGTCCTCACAGTCATGATGGGACCTCACAGTCATGATGGGCCCTCACAGTCATGATGGGTCCTCACAGTCATGATGGGACCTCACAGTCATGATAGGTCCTCACAGTCATGATGGGCCCTCACAGTCATGATGGGCCCTCACAGTCATGATGGGTCCTCACAGTCATGATGGGACCTCACAGTCATGATGGGCCCTCACAGTCATGATGGGCCCTCACAGTCATGATGGGACCTCACAGTCATGATGGAACCTCACAGTCATGATGGGCCCTCACAGTCATGATAGGTCCTCAAAGTCATGATGGGGGCCTACGTCATGATGGGGGCCCCACATCATG
>NW_026475386.1:0-10648 GCF_026875155.1 Cherax quadricarinatus
TCCCCCATTTTTTTCCTCAAGTCTGCCAAGATTTTGCACCCTTGGACTTTTCTTCTCTCAGAGAAGAACTTTTATAATGTGCCTTTTCCTTTCAAGAACTGGAGGCAACATCTCACTTTCGTTCGGCAGCTGGGCCCGACGACATTCATTTTCGTTTGCTACAAATTTAAAATCAGTCGCCCTTGCAGTCCTTTTACGCCTTTACAATCTTATTTGGTCAAAAGGAGTTTTTTCCCCAAGCTGTGAAATCCGCCATTGTTTCCCTTTCCGAAAACCCAGGCACTAGGGGACTGAAACCTCCCACCGTCCCATCTTTTACCAGTGCGCTTGCAAAGTAAGGGAACCCTAAAAAATGCTTTTATGTGGTATTTGAGACACACAACGTCCCCCCATCTCAATATTTTGAAAGGGACTTCTACCATAGACCCCTTCAAAAGTTTGGAAAAGTATGTTGAATCCCTTTTGGGCGAAAACCACTCATTATTGCCCATTTTTTTTGACCTTGAGAAAGGCATATGCACAACTTGGAGGTATAATATTTTAGCCCAAGCCCCCCCTTTAGGCTTCGAGGAAATCTACCATCCTTCCTTAAGAATTTTTTAAACTGCCGGGCATTTCCGGTTCGGGTTAATAATGTGCCTCCCCGGACTTTACCAACTGAAGGTGTCCCCCAGGATTGTTCTGAGCAAACACTTTTTCTCCTTGCTAAAATGATTTGGCCTTAGTTTTTCCATCAAATATTTGGTCACACTCTATTTTGATGACTTCGCTATTCCCTTGCAGGCGTACTGTCCCCTCCTTACAGTTTCTCTCCACATGCGTCGACCGTGTTTCCAATTGGGCCACCCACGGGGGGTTTAAATTTTTCCAGCAAAAAACCACCAAATCACTTTCACTAACGCTCTGTCATCTCCGATCACCCTTTTGTCCCTTTGGCTCCCGACCCCTAAAACGTGTTACAGTCAATTTTTGGGGCCTCCTCTTTGACCATAGGTTTTCCGGAAACCCACATTCCTCTCTGAAGGCAACTTGTCACAGCCGGCTAAACCCTTTTTAAAAAAATTTCTCATTTTTCGGGGGGAGCTGATCGTCAAACCCCCTCCTTCGCCTCATTCCACCCTTATTTTATCGAAACTTTTAGGTGACCCAATCATTCAGGGCATCCCCTGCTACTCTCTCTCCTTTAACCCATTATCACCAAGGTTTACTTTATGCCTTGGTGCTTTTCGTCCCCCCGTGAGACCTCTATGCGAAGCAACTTCCATCCTTACCCAATCCCCGTGATGCCCATTGCCTCGTACTGTATCTCCATGATCTCCGCAAATCCTTCCATTTATAAATGGTCACGGGTTATTAGTAGCATTCTTTTTTTTGTTCGCCGCCCCTTTTTACTCCGTCCTTTCTTCTTCGCTTCTTCGCTTTGTCTTCTCTTCAACTCCCCCTTTCCCTATGTACATGTAGATCTCACTTTTCCCACCCCCTGGGAAGTTCCAGCTGTTCGAGTTGTTCTTTTTTTTTTCCCCCCCCCTTGCTCAAAAGCCCAAAACTGTCTACGGTCGTTTCCCCGCTCTTTTTTCTTGACCATTTTCACTCTAAATTCTCTGCCATTGCTGTGTACACAAGGCTCAATTTTCTGGGGTGTAGGGTTCGCAGAAAGTTTTTCCCAACAGCGCGTACAAGGGCATTTACTATTTTCGCTAGTATTTTTACTGCTGAATTATATGCCTCCTTACAGCATTATCCGATTGCATCTACCCTGTGTCATCATTTGTGGTTGTCTCAAAAATCCCTTGTGTTTTACAGGCATAAAAAAAAATTTGATACACCTCTCCCCCTTTTCCCCCTTTTATCCAACTTTGCACGCCCATCTTTACCAAGCTTAGATATTGTTTTTTGTTGGGTCCCTGGGCAGTTACGTACAGGGCAATAAAAAGGCAGACACTGCTGCGCGGGGCAGCAGTACTGACCTCCAGTTTCTTATAGAGGTATTCCATTTTCGGACATTTTGCTGCAATTTCTCCCACCTTCACACCCGTTTGGGAACAACGTTGGTTACTAGCTCGGCAACAAACTTTAATTATTAAACCGAGTATAGGTTACTGGCCCTCTTCTTATCACCATGTCGAGGGGTTGGGAGACTATCTCTCCCTTTCGCATTGGCCATATGTCTTACATGGATATCTCATGGAGAGGCGTCTAGCTCCCCTCTGTGAGAATTGCCAAGCTCCATTTCAGTCAGACATTTTTGGACTGCCCCTTTATAAAAAACCGCAAATTTTCCTCGTCGTCGTCTTCGCTCCGCTGCTTTCTTTTTTCCTTCCTTCCGGATGGACCCCCCCTTTCATCCGGACTTCTCATTGACTTTTTGACAACGACTGACTTACTTCACAAATTTATACCTCCCCTTTCTCTTTAATCCTTGTACCCTAAACCCCCTACTTCCCTGCCCCGTGTTTTCTGAAACCCGCTGATCATCCCCCCCCCTTTTGCCTCCCAAATTCCTTGCTTTTCCTTCCCCACCCTGCAGCCTGATAGCCCCTTTGGGGTTAGCACTTTTTTTTGATTTTAATAATAAAATAATATACAGATAGATTAGGCGAAAGACGTAGTTTGTTATTAGTTTGGGGATAAAAAAAAGTTGGTAGATTCAGGATGTACATTTTATGAGGGGCCACAGTATACAATCACTTTCTAGTTGTACTACACTGAGAGTAAAAGGGAATGGGAAAAGGAGAAAAAACATGGGAAAAGAAGGTGAAGTTTTTTAAACTAAACGAGGAGGCATTAGGGTAAGAATAAACAAACATTTGGGGGATGATGGGCTAATGAGAGCATACGCAATGGGGGGAAGAGGGATGGGGTAGGTTTTAAAAAAGTAGTGTTAGAGTGTTCAGCAAAGTTTGTGGTTTAAGGAAAGTGGGGGCAGGAGGGAAAAGGAGCGATTGGTGGAATGATGATTAAAAAAGGAGTAAGGGAGAAAAATTTTGCATATAGAGGTTTTTTTTAAAAGTAGAATGATGCAAGGAGGGGAAAAGTATTGGAAAAAAAGGAGAGGTAAGAGAGTGGTGAAGCAAATTTTTAAAAAGAGAGCAAATAGAGAGTGGGTGAATGTTACAACAATTTTTTGAAAATAAGAAAAAAATTTTGGGAGTGAGATTAAAAGTTAAGAAAGCCTAGAAACAAATGGGATTTGTCATTAAAAATAGGAGAGGGTTTTTTTAAATGGGGGTTAGAGGTATTGGGAAGATGGAGGGAAAAATTTTGAGGAATTTTTAAAAAGTTTATGAAGTAGGGGAAGTTTTTGTGTATGGGCAAGGAGGAATAAATCTTGTAGGAGTCAGGAAGAGCCAGTTGTGAGTGTGGGGGGAAATTCGTGAGGCAGTAGGTAAAATGAAAGGGGGTAAGGCAAGCGGGGGTTGATGGATAAAGATAGAAAAGTTTTAAAAACAGGTGGGGGTATAGTTTTGGATGGTTGGGGCAATTTTTAAAAAATGTAGGAAGGGGGTAAGGTACCAGGGATTTGGGAGAGGCATGCATATTCCTTTTTATAAAGGCAAAGGGGGTAAAAGAATGCAAAAATTATAGGGGGATAAGTCGTTGAGTGTCCTTTTTAAAGTGAAAGGTAGAGTTAAAATTGAATAAATTAAAAAGAAAGGGGCGGAGAGGTTAGAAAGATAAAACAAGGGGGTTTTTAAAGGAAAAGGGGTAGGGGGTGTGTGGACCGGGGTTTTTTACAGGGGAAAACATATAAGTGAACAGTATTAGATAAGGCTAAAGAGGTCTTTTTTGGCTTTTTAGGATTTGGAAAAGGCTTTGACAGGGTGGATGGGGGGGCAATGTGGCAGATTTTTGCAAGGTATGGTTTTGGAGGTAGGTTTTATTTAAAGCATTGAAGAGTTTTTAACGAGGATATGGGGCTCAAGTTAGATTTATTTTAAGGAAAAAGGGGAAATTTTTTTCCCCCATTTAAAAGTAGGCCTTAAAAAGGGAAGTTTAAATTCACCGGGTTTTTTTAATAATTTATAGATGGGGTTGTAAAGAAAGTAAATCGGGGGTTCTTGGCAAGAGGCGTGGAGTTAAAAATAAAGAATCACACACAAAGGGGGGAGTTGTCACAGTTGCTTTTTTGGGCGGATGACACTGTCCCTTTTGGGGAAGTTTCGAAGAAAAAGTTCAGAATTGGTAAATAAATTTTGGGTGGGTTTTTCAAAAGAAAAATTAAAGGTGAAAACAAAAGAGTAAGGTTTTTTAGGATAACAAAAAGATTATTTATAAAAAAAAGATTAAAATATCAGTTTGGGGGGAGAGAGAAAGGGAAGGAGGTGAATTTATTCAAAATTTTTGGGAGGGGAAACTGTCAGCGGGGGGCTATAAAGATAAAGGTGAATCATAGAATTGATGAGGGAAAAAGAAGGGGGTTGCACTTAGGAGTCTGTGGAGACAAAGAATTTTGGTCCTTGGGGCAAAGGGGGGAAAATGTATGGGGAGTATAGTTTTCCCAAAACGCCTTAAAAGGGGGGTAAAAGCGGGGGTATAAAGGGTTTGCACAAGGGAAGGCTGGGGGCAGTGGAGTTTTTCATTCTGAGGGAAAAGTGTGGTTTTTAATAAAAATGCAGAGAATTCGTAGTTTGGAATTTTAGGAGGGGGTTGGGGGAAATTACCAAAATTTTGTTGCCCAAAAGGGGGTTTGGGGGGAAAAGGGGTTTTGTTGGGGGTTTTTTCGGACATGTAAAGAAGGGAGCGAAACAAAGGGACTTCAAGAGGGGCCCCCAGTCTGTATTGGAAGGAAGGCGGGGAAAGGGTCGGCCTAGGAATTGGAGGGGGGGGGTAAAGGAGGTTTTGTGGCGAGGGGCTTGGACTTCCAGCACTTTCCGTGAGCGTGTTTGATAGGGGGTGAATGGAAAAAAAAATTTTTTTTTAATACTTAAACGTGCTTTGTTGTGTGGAGCAAAAAGAAAACATTTTTTAAGGGATTCAGGGAAACCGGCAGGCCGGATTTTGAGTCCTTTGGAGATGGGAAAACAGTGCCTGAAACTCAAAAGGGGGGGTGTTAATGTTGCAGTTTAAAAACGGGTTGAAAAAGCACCCTTCTGGAAAGACATTTGATGGAGTGAATGATGGTGAGATTTTTCCCTTTTTTGGGGGCCCACCCCCCTTGGGGGGAAAATCGGCCCAGTGTGATAAAAAAAAAAAATAATAATAATAATAATCCCTTTTTTAGCAGAAACATCAAAATTAAAATTTTAAGGGAAAAATTGGGGACCTTTTATTTTTTTACCATAAATTTAAACTTGTGGTGGTGCATCCCCTAAATGACAGATAACAAAATTAGTCTGTATTTTGAAAACCTTTTCAGAAAATGGTATAAACCTTGGTAATAAATACCGACAAGTTTTGGGTTTTGAAAGACAAAAATAAGCAAACACTATAACATATTTATTAGAAAACGTTTTGGGGCTTGGACCTTGATCAAATTCTAACCTACAAGGGAGAAAGACATTAATATTTTAGGGGGAAGGTGAGATTTTGCCGCACGTGAAACCCGAGGAAAGTCATAAGAGCATAAGAATGGAGGAACACTGTTTGAAGGCCTATTACTCAAGCAAGGCGGTCTTTAACAAAACAACCCTACCTATGATAGGACGGTAGAAAAGATGAAATCATGTGAAATCCTGTGTATTTTTTTTGGTTTTGCTTTAAATATCATGTTTCTAATGTTTTTTAAATTTTTTAGTTTCCAGTGTTTTTCGGTTTTATAGTGTCCTGACGGGGATTTTTGTGAGGGTTTTTAGGCCCCCATCGGGGTCGAGGGTTTGGGTTCGGTTAAACGAGTTTGTTTCCTCATTCCAGTTCATTTAAATCCCCGTGGGGGTCTCTGTGGAGGACACAGGGGTACCTTAATCGTCTCCCCGTTTGAGGGATTTCGATGCTCACTCAAAGGGAACAAGCTATCCTCAACAAACCCCCCATGGAACAGCCCCGAGGCGAATACACTACCCCTAGGGTTCGCCCAAAAGAAAATATGAAAGGGAGACAGGCAGAGATCTTGCAGTCCCCCTGAAGAATTGAAATGCCTTAACAAGACGAGTAAGGTAGTCTGTTCCTCCACAGAATTCCACGGGGCTTTGTAAACGGGAAATGAGGCACAACCCCATTCCACCAAAACCAGACCTCAGACCCCGACGGTGCCTAGAAGCCTCACAAATCCCCGTCACCGACACTAAGAACGCAACACTGGAAACAAAAAATTTCAAAAACATTGCTTCTGATACTTAAGCAACCCCAAACCCCAACAACAACCGAGTCACTTATTTCATCGTCTACCCTCCTACATGGTAAGGTTTTTTTTGATGAGCCCTGCCCCTCGCATGACCCAGTAGCCTTCGACAGTTTTCCCTCCATTTTATTTTTTTATGCATTCCCAGGTCACGTGCGTCACATCTCACCTCCGCCTATAATATAATGTTTTTCTACCTCTGTATCAGAAGTGTTTAAGGCCCCAGGACCAAAACATTTTCTAAAAATAGTTGTAGTTTTTTGCTTACATGCCCTTCAAACCAACTTGTGGGGTATTTATTCCCAAGGTTTTATACCATCTTGTCTGACACTAAAACATGGGGACTAGCATACAGAGAATATCTTTTCCCCACTCAAAGCTAATAGTTTTTTCGGAACCGACACTTTTTCCTAGAGACTGTCTTGCGAGAGGGGTCCCACAGTCCACCCCCTCGACAATGACCACATCTAGAACCCTTTCTCCCTGTTTTTTACGCCTACCTTAGAAAAGCCTGAGAACGCGACATGCTAAAAGGAGGCCTCTTTACGTGCCGCTCAGTTTCGTGCTTCCCCCACTCTGAAAAAGGGATGCAGAAAATTTACTCACCAAGTTCCACTCCAACATCCAACAAAAATTGAAGCATCACGAAAACTACAAGACTGTGCTCCACAGCAAATGGACAAAAGGGGACGACCAGAAATCATAAATAACTTATTTTCCATCATAACCGTCACCGAGACAGAACCCCCTCCCTAGGGCCAAGTTTCTACTGCTCAACAAAAAAAACATAATTGGGGGATATGGAAACCTAAACCAACCTTTTGGAGACTCGAGTTTAAAAAGGGGATTTGCCAAAAGGAATTATCATGCTGCAGCTACGACCTTCAAGCCCGGTCTTCCCAGAAATCACCAAGCACTCGGAATTTGGGCCAACACAATTATCGTCATTAAAACCCGGAAAAAGGGGTGTTGGTGTTACTTAAAACTGCGACTACAACAAAAAAAGTCTTAAAATTTTTCAACGATGCCCAAACATACCCCCGTATCGGAATCAGTGCTACTTCAAAATACCCGATTTCCTTCAAAAGGTCGTAGATCTTACAAAATCAGAAAAAGGCAAAAAATTACTTAAATTTTTACGAGGTCAAACCCAAACCCGCCCCCTGTATGGCCTTCCTAAAACACACAAACCTGGTATCCCATACGGCCTATCACTTCGGGGTGGGAGTGCACCCCAAAAGATAGCCGGCCACCTTGCCAAAAACCTTTTAGCGTTTTTTGGCACCCTCATCAAGCCCACCCAAACCTCAGGTGCCTTTCTCCGAATTTCCAACCTGAATGTCAAAAAAAAAAAGCATGGCTTCCTTTTTATGTCACAGCCCTCTTTTCCACGTTCCTACTGATGCTGCAATCAAATTCGAGACAGAGGTTTACTGAAAACCACGAACTCCCCTTTTCCTCTTCTAAATTTTATCAATCTAGTGGAACTTTGTGTTAAAATTTAAATTTTTTCAAGTGTCAGGACAACTGTTTCAAACAATGCTTTTGGGATGCAATGGGCGCCCGCTCATGCTTGCTTGCCAACCTTTCATGGAAAACCTAAGACAGAAATTTGCACCCCTTCCCAACCCGACCTGGCTAAAATACTTGATGTATAAAAGGTTTTTTTATCCGAGACGTCCCCCAAAATCCGGCCCCTTTTCAACAAGATCAATGCAGTTGAACCATAATAAAAGTTTACACTTGAACCGAAAATGATGGCAAAATTTTTTCCTCGCGTTTACGTGCAGATCTTTCCCACAGCAAACTTCCTTCAAAGTGTATAGAAAACCCACCACAAGGACGATCTGTACACTTTTTTTTCACACCAAACACCCCACTAGGAGGGGTCCCCCTTGGGTTCTTCTTGGAGCTCTTGCATCTCCAGCCCTTGTTTTTTAGAAGAAAAATGCACTTACATAAAACAACCTTTAACGTCTTCAGTTCCCATCTTTTTTCATCGAGTTGCAGACCAAGCACAAACTATCCTGAAAATTTGAGACCTTATGCAACACATGGGAATTTTAATTTAAGAAACCCTTTCACCACACGTGGGTTCATTATCAATACAAAGTAGAAATGGGGAAGGAGATAGAAGTTTGAGGGAATCAGTCCCTCAACCTGGAATCGATGTGTTCAGTCCATCACTCTTGTAGGAAGTGCAGCATGGGCCCAAAAGGTGGGGTTATAAATGCGGTGAATGGTTTAAGAGGAGGAGGCGGGGGTCACAGTGGGACCTGCCCTGTGTAGTAGGTCCGTCGTCCAAGGGTTTGGGCAAACGTGGAAGTCTTTGACCGAGACCCCCAGATGTTGCAGTTCTGACAGATGTGAGAAAGGTTATGAAAACGACAAGTTTTAAGAATTGAGACACTTATCAAACATGGGAAACTTATTGAAGAAACGTTTTGCCCCAGTCTTCATCAGTGCAATACAAAGTAGAAGTGGGTAAGGAGAGTAGAAGTTTGAGGTAATCATCCCTCAACCCGGGAAACGATTGTTCAGTCCATCACTCTTTTGAAGTGCACATGGGCCAGAGAGGTGGTTTTATACTGCGGGGAATGATTGAACAGGAGGTGGGGATCAATGGGACCTGCCACTAGGAAGTGGTCGCGTCCAAAGGTTGGGCAAGCGTGGAAGTCTTTGTACCAAGACTCCATGATGTTGCAGTGTCTGAGAGATGTGATGAATGGTTATGAAAACCGACAAGTGGAAGAATTGACACACTTATGCAACACATGGGAATCTTTATTGAAGAAACGTTTCGCCACACAGTGGCTTCATCATCGGGTCTTGGTACAAAGACTTCCACGCTTGCCCAACCTTTGGACGACGACCTACTTACACTATATCCCACACGATATCAGACATTTCTTAATAAGACACTTGTTGGTTACTCTAAAAGAGATTTATCTCATCCAGACATTCAACAAATTGTTTCAAAACAAAACCTGGACTAAGTCAACAAACATTGTTGTACTGAATCCACCTCCTTCAATAAATTCTGATTTTGTCTTTTATTCAAAGCTCGTGCAAAAATGTAATTAACAATCTTGGTGACTGTATCACTTCTTGAAGTTCTTATAGACCAACTTTTGTACATAAAGCCTCGTGTATGATGCAGTGAAAGTCTATCACCCGATGACAAACATCTTTTACAGATTTACAAATCCTACTTCCTTACCAATCACGCCCCTCAAGGAAGGTTCCTTGATGTTGGTGAGGGGCTCTTGATTTAGGGAATTGGATCTGTGCTCCAGTTCCCCGAATTAAGCCTGAATGCCTTCCACATCCCCCCCCAGGCGCTGTATAATCCTCCGGGTTTAGCGCTTCCCCCTTGATTATAATAATAATAATTACCAATCACGCTGGGTGTTCCATCTGTTGTAACCTTACCAATCACTCTGGGTGCACCATCTGTTGTAACCTTACCAATCATGCTGGGTGTTCCATCTGTTGTAACCTTACCAATCATGCTGGGTGCACCATCTGTTGTAACCTTACAAATCACTCTGGGTGCACCATCCGTTGTAAACTTACCAATCATGCTTGGTGCACCATCTGCTGTAACCTTACCAATCATGCTGGGTGCACCATCTGCTGTAACCTTACCAATCATGCTTGGTGCACCATCTGTTGTAACGTTACCAATCATGCTTGGTGCACAATCTGCTGTAAACTTACCAATCATGCTTGGTGCACCATCTGCTGTAACCTTACCAATCATGCTGGGTACATCATCTGTTGTAGCCTTACCAATCACTCTGGGTGCACCATTTGTTGCAACCTTACCAATCATGCTGGGTGCACCATCTGTTGTAACCTCACCAATCATGTTGAGTGCACCATCTTTTGTAGCCTTACCAATCATGCTGTGTGCACCATCTGTTGTAGCCTTACCAATCACTCTGGGTGCACCATTTGTTGCAACCTTACCAATCATGCTGGGTGCACCATCTGTTGTAACCTTACGAATCACTCTGGGTGCACCATTTGTTGCAACCTTACCAATCATGCTGGGTGCACCATCTGTTGTAACCTTACCAATCACTTTGGGTGCACCATCTGTTGTAACCTTACCAATCATGCTGGCTGCACCATCTGTTGTAACCTTACCAATCGCTCTGGGTACACCATCTGTTCTAACCTTACCAATCATGCTGGGTCCACCATCTGTTGTAACCTTACCAATCATGCTGGGTGCACCATCTGTTGTAACCTTACCATCCATGTTGAGTGCACCGTCTGTTGTAACCTTAACAATCATGCTGGGTGCACAATCTGTTGTAACCTTACCAATCATGCTGGCTGCCCCTTGTTGTAACCCTTTCCAAA
>NW_026475388.1:0-10779 GCF_026875155.1 Cherax quadricarinatus
AAATTTTACCTTATTCCTAGTAATGACCCTCGTATTGTAGATAGTCTTAATGACCCTCGTGTAGTATAGTCTTTTTAGTATGATAATAAGATGTTATCTTCATTATATAATAATAAGAAAATATTATTGCCTTTATATTATAATAATAAGGTAAAAGGACCCCAATGGAAATAAGTCACTCTGTCTGACTTTTTTGGGTTATCCTAGGTTCTCTACACATATGCTGCTATGTATGATAATTCTATGTAACTGTATTTGTGTATACCTGAATAAACTTACTTACTTACTTGATTATCTCACTATTGAAAAAACCGTGATCTGGAGTGATAATGAAGCAGTTCTCCAATAGTTAAGAAATAATAAGAGTAAGTTGGTCTATGTACAGAACAGAGTAGCAGAAATAAAAGAGATGCAGAGAGATTATCTCTTTCTCCACGTCTCTACCCAAGAGAATCCAGCTGACATGTTGTCACGTGGTGTCCCTCTCAATAAATTTGTGGATAATAAATTATGGCTCCACGGACCGAACTGGCTCTCTAATGAGAATAACTGGCCTCAGCAAAAAGCTCACATTATGCCAGAAGAAACAGTCTGCTTGAGCACAGCAGAAACAAGTTGTGTAAATACTGCAGACACAACAGAAATAGTCATTGATGATCTAAATACTCATCTTTGAGTAAACTCTTAAGAGTTACAGCTCTTGTCTTTAAATTCAATAAAGGAATAAAACCTGATTATGAATGTCTTGAACCCATTAAATACTGGGTGAAACTAATACAGAAAGATGTTTTCTCTACAGTATATAAATTTTTGGAAACACAAAATAAATCCCCAAAGAAACCTGTCATGATTAATTCTTTAGGTCTTTATCTCGACTCAGAAAAGATTATAAGATGTCGAGGAAGAATTCATAAATCTTCACTACCTAAAGAAGCCATACATCCAATATTGATATCCAAGAATCATTGGCTAACAAAACTGATTGTGCAAAACGCCCACAGTAACGTGTTACATGGTGGGGTAGCTGACACACTTTGTCATATACGACAGTCCTACTGGATACCTCAAGGTCGACAAAGTGTTAAAAAAACAAATAAAGGACTGTATTACTTGTCGTCACTATGATATGCGAGTATGTCAGTATCCAGGTCCACCTCCAAATCCCTCTGAAATAGTTTGTCATATCGCTCCATTTGAGGTGACAGGTGTAGACTAAACTGGACCAATAATTTTTACCAAAACAGTTGACAAAGTTCCCATCAGGCGCCATGAGTACACTGAAAGACAACACAATAAGTGTCTGGGGCCCAAGACTGCTCACTTGCCCCCAGCATACATAAGGGGGATTACCAATAGACCCCTGGCTGTCTTCAAGAAGGCACTGGACAGGCACCTAAAGTCAGTACCTGATCAACCGGGCTGTGGTTCATACGACAGCTTGTGTGCGGCCAGCAGTAACAGCCTGGTTGATCAGACCCTGATCCACCATGAGGCCTGGTCTCAGACCGGGCAGCGGGGACGTTGACCCCAGAAACCCTCCAGATAAACTCCAGGTAAACATTTTTAAAATTTTCCTAAAATTTTTTCCTACTAGAAGTTCAATCAATAAATTTTTTTTTTCCTTGCAAGATTACATGAGATATGAAATTCCCCAAAAAAGAGTGCAGTGTAAATAGACCACATCGTCCCGGCATTATGGGCAGACTAATTAAAGGCTTTAACACTATTTAATACAAAAAAATTTGAACAATTTTAATTTGTACATTTGTTTATTTATAGTACACAGTAATTTTAAACCAAATTACAATAGTTTCCAGAGTAAATATTGAAATATATTATGGAATAAACATGTGAGTTGTTGAAAGTAGTTTACAGTATGAGAATGCTAAAATTTGGGTGAAAGGCAGAAATTTTTTGGGGTAGGTATTTATCAAAATGTAGTTTTAATAAATGTATGAATTTTGGGGCGTCACTTTTTAAGTTTTAAGATTTAGGAAATTTGGGGAAATTTTTTTGGTATAGTTAAATTTTGAGTTCTTTTTAGGGTATTGTTTTTGAAAGAATTTTAAAATATTTTCAACCAGGCCCTTTTCTTGCATAGATTTTTACACAGTGGATATAGAAAGGGGGGTTCAAAAAGAGATCTGTGTCTTGTGTTATGGTCTAGTGCCCTTTTTTAAGGTTGGTGAGGGAATTTTTGATAGAGGGTTTATTTTTTGAGTGCAGTTTTTCTAAAAAATTTAAGGGCACAGGGAAAAGTATGGAGTTTTTTAACGGTGAGCATTTTAGATTTTTGAAATTTCTCTTCATTAAACCTTCATATTGTTTTGAGTGGCCCATTGAAGATTTGGTTATATCCGCTTGGATATAAATGAAATGTTTTTTGATGGAGGTCCTGTCATGCAATTGGTGTCACCGAAAGGGGAAAGACACTTATGCCTATGTCAGATAGGGGACAGAAGAATGGGAGCGAGTACTGGTTTTGGGGAACGGGCTTTTCACCAAAAGCTGCCTCAGACTTTACCTTTTACTATTACCCCTTTGTTTCTATTTGTCAAAGTTATAGATGTGTCTGCGCCACACGCAATAAACACAACAAAAAAGCAAATATTACTCCAAAAAAGCGTCTTTTCCCCCCAATAATTTCACAAGACAACATTACCTGGAGTTTACCTGACAGATTCCGGGGTCAACCCCCCCCGGCCGGTCTGTGACCCGGCCTCCTGATGATCAGAGCCTGATCAACCAGGCTGTTGCTGCTGGCTGCACGCAAACCAACGTACACCAAAGCCCGGCTGGGCAGAAACCCACTTTAGGTGCTTGTCCATGCCACTTGAAGACTGCCAGGGGGCTGTGGGATCCCCCTTTTGTATGCTGGGGGGCAGTTGAACATCCCCGGGCCCCCAAACTTATTGTATGGGCTCTTTTCGTGCCCCCCGTGACACCCCTGCTTTTTATTGGGGGGATGTTTTCATCGCGCCAATCTTTTGCTTTCGTATGAGTGATTTTCGTGTGCAAGTTTTGGGACTAGTCCCTCTAGGATTTTCCAGGGGATATAATCTGTATCTCTCCCGCCTGCGTTCCAGGGGAAAACAGTTTTTTGAATCTCAATTCTCCCAGTAATTGAGGTGTTTTATCTCTGTTTGCATGCCGTGAAGGTTACTTACATTTTCTAGGTCAGCAATTTAACCTGCCTTGAAAGGGGCTGTTGGTGTGCAGAAAAAAATTTCCACCTAGATAGAACAAGTGACCTGAAGATGTCATCATGGGCTTGGCCTCCCCAGTTTTGAAGGTTTTCATTATCCATCCTGTCATTTCTCTAGAAGATGCGATTGATACAATGTTATGGTCCTTGAAGGTGAGATCCTCCGACATGATCACTCCCAGGTCTTTGACGTTGGTGTTTCGCTCTATTTTGTGGCCAAATTTGTTTTGTACTCTGATGAAGATTTAATTTCCTCGTGTTTCCCATATCTGAGTAATTGAAATTTCTCATCATTGAACTTCATATTGTTTTCTGCAGCCCATTGAAAGATTCGGTTGATGTCCACCTGGAGCCTTGCAGTGTCTGCAATGGAAGACACTGTCATGCAGATTCGGGTGTCATCTGCAAAGGAAGACACGGTGCTGTGGCTGACATCCTTGTCTATGTCGGATATGAGGATGAGGAACAAGATGGGAGCGAGTACTGTGCCTTGTGGAACAGAGCTTTTCATCGTAGCTGCCTCGGACTTTACCCTGTTGACGACTACTCTCTGCGTTCTGTTAGTGAGGAAATTATAGATCCATCGACCGACTTTTCCTGTTATTCCTTTAGCACGCATTTTGTGCGCTATTACGCCATGGTCACACTTGTCGAAGGCTTTTGCAAAGTCTGTATATATTGCATCTGCATTCTTTTTATCTTCTAGTGCATTTAGGACCTTGTCGTGGTGATCCAATAGTTGAGACAGACAGGAGCGACCTGTTCTAAACCCATGTTGCCCTGGGTTGTGTAACAGATGGGTTTCTAGATGGGTGGTGATCTTGCTTCTTAGGACCCTTTCAAAGATTTTTATGATATGGGATGTTAGTGCATCGGTCTGTAGTTCTTTGCTGTTGCTTTACTGCCCCCTTTGTGGAGTGGGGCTATGTCTGTTGTTTTTAGTAACTGTGGGACGACCCCCGTGTCCATGCTCCCTCTCCATAGGATGGAAAAGGCTCGTGATAGGGCTTCTTGCAGTTCTTGATGAACACGGAGTTCCATGAGTCCGGCCCTGGGCAGAGTGCATGGGCATGTCATTTATCGCCTGTTCGAAGTCATTTGGCGTCAGGATAACATCGGATAGGCTTGTGTTAACCAAATTTTGTGGCTTTCTCATAAAAAGTTCATTTTGATCTTCGACTCTCAGTCTGGTTAGCGGCTTGCTAAAAACTGAGTCATATTGGGACTTGAGTAGCTCACTCATTTCCTTGCTGTCATCTGTGTAGGACCCATCTTGTTTAAGTAGGGGCCCAATACTGGACGTTGTTCTCGACTTTGATTTTGCATAGGAGACGAAATACTTTGGGTTTCTATCGATTTCATTTATGACTTTTAGTTCTTCCCGCGATTCCTGACTCCTATAAGATTCCTTTAGCTTAAGTTCTATGCTTGCTATTTCTCTGACCAGTGTCTCCCTACGCATTTCATATATATTGACCTCTTTTAGCCGCTTTGTTATTCTTTTCCGTCGCCTGTGAAGGGAGCGCCTCTTTCTATTTTACATCTACTCCTCCTTTTTCTTAGAGGAATAAGCCTTGTGCATACATCGAGTGCCACCGAGGTAATCTGTTCTAGGCATAAGTTGGGGTCTGTGTTCCTTAGTATATCTTCCCAGCTTATATCGGTTAGGACTTGGTTTACTTGGTCCCACTTTATGTTTTTGTTATTGAAGTTGAATTTGGTGAATGCTCCCTTGTGACTAGTCTCATTATGTCGGTCAGGGGCTCCACGCATGCATGTCTGAACCTCAATTATGTTTTGATCTGAGTATATTGTTTTTGATATGGTGACATTTCTTATCAGATCATCATTGTTAGTGAAGATGAGGTCTAGTGTATTCTCCAGTCTAGTAGGCTCTATTATTTGCTGGTTTAAATTGAATTTTGTGCAGAGATTTAAAAGCTCGTGTGAGTGTGAGTTTTCATCAGAGCTGCCTCCTGGTGCAGTATTATCCTGCTGCTGCTCCCCACAGGACCAGTATCACTACAATCTCCCCCTTCTAAAATATCAGAGACAGTAATCTCCCAAACTGTTAGGTGGGCGACGTACACGTCCCGACCTTCGTAGCCCTTGAGCCTCTTCACTAGGTTCGATATTTTCCAGCGGGGTTTGATTAACTGCTGGAGCAGAATCCTCTATTTCCATAGGGGTAGTCTCAAGGGGCTTTCCAGGAGAAAACGAAGCATCTTTCACATCTATTGGTGTATCTTGAGATTCCACACTAATAGGGATTTCAACTGGGGCTAAATGTCTTGTAGATACTGTATCTCTTCACCATTTTGGTAGCGAATGTGGCGTAATGTGATTAGCTTGCAGGAGCTTTACCTCTCCACTAAAGGATCCGTCTTGTTCATCCTACGGTGACTCTTCAGGAAACGGTCCAGGATGACATAACCAAGTGGGCACGGAGGCTCCCGTAGAGGAACGACGTGAATAGTTGAGGAGTCTTTCATGAGGGGTTGCATTAGTAGCTGTGCACAGCAGTGATCTAATAGAGTGAAAGACATCAGGTAGGACAGTTTGCCAGTGTTGAACAGGTAGATTGCGTGACTTCAATGTCATTGTAACTGCCTTCCATATAGTACCATTGAACCGCTCCACTTGACCATTGCCTTGAGGGTTTGTAGCTTGTTGTTCTGCTGCAGGCAATACCTTTGCTAGCCAAAAACTCCTGAAGTTCGTTACTCAAACGAGGATCCCCTGTCTGAATGGATATAAGCTGGCAACCAAAAATAGAGAACAACTGTGAAAGACAACTAATAACAGTTGAAGCAGCCATATTTGCACAGGGAATACAAAGGGAAACCTTGAATATTCATCTACTATGTTAAGGAAATACCTATTCTGATTTGTGCTTGTAAGGTCCTTTGAAATCTATATTCAATCTTTCGAAAGGCTGGGTGGATTTTATGAGATGAGTCTTCTCTGGCTGATGAAAGTTTGGCTTGCACTCTGCACATACTCTGCATGCTCTGATCACTTGTCGCACATCTTCCACTGAGTAGGGCATGTTCTTTGATTTGACAAAATGGTACAGGCGTGTAACTCCTGGGTGACACAAAGCCTTGTGGAGAGCTGAGAGTGATTGCAAATCATGACATGCTGCTCCACAGTGGGACCTAGAGAATGCATCAGGTGAGATGTTCTCTTGACCCGGTCGGTACAGAATATCAAAGTCATAACACGATAGTTCCATCCTCCAGCGTAATATCTTGTCATTCTTTATCCTACTTTTGTGCCTCTTGTCGAACATATACATCACGGACCGTTGGTCAGTCCTTATGGTGAAATGTCTACCAGTTAAATAATGCCTCCAGTGGCGAACTGCTTCTATGATGGCCTGGGCTTCCTTTTCTACAGCAGCATAACATTTCTCTGATCCTTGAAAAGTTCTCGAAAAGAAGGCTACTGGTCGTCCTGTTTGAGATAAGACTGCAGCAATGTCAGATGCATCCGTTTCCACTTCGAATGGTAGGGACTCATCAATGGCTTGAACTACTGAGTTTTCAATGTCCTGTTTGAGAGTATGGAAAGCGGCTTCTGCTTCCTTTGTCACAGGAAATGGTGGTAGCACACTCAATGGGCGGACTTTACTTGAATAGTTGTAGATCCATTGTGAGTAATAAGCTATGAGACCAAGAGTTCTTCGGAGTGACTTTTTGTCTTGAGGCATTGGAAGTTCCCGTAGAGGTCGTAGTCGTTCAGGGTCTGGGAATATTGAACCTCCTTCCACTACATAACCAAGGATGCTAAGCCTTTTAGTTGAAAAAGTGCACTTTTCCTCATTGTAACTGATATTTTTCTTCTTGGCGGCTTCCAAAAACTTATCAAGGTTTGCATCATGTTCCTCCTGGGTCTTGCCACAAATGGTAACATTATCTAAATACGCGTAAGTTCCCATGAGTTGCTCTTCCTGAATGAGTGAATCCATACCCTCTACCAGGATACACAGCAATTCACAACTGCAGAACAAACCAAGTTGGGGGTGGTATTGCAATCTATTACTCTAACCAATTATCTTGTCTTAGCACCACTTGCTTTAGTGATGAATATGGGGAATACATTTTTGCTAATTTTACTGTAAAAAACCTTAAGACGCCTATAACAATCGGTGCCATTTACCGGATACCTCACACAAACATCCCAAATTTCAGTGAGAAATTAAAGTCACTAATAACAAACAGTTAGTTTAATATGTTTATTATGCACCCCATACCCATCCTGTGGGCGGTATACAAACAGACAATTGAATAAGCACCACCTTCTCTTAGCTGGAGACTTCAACATCAACCTTGGCTTACTAGATGATCAGCCTGTAACTGATTTCATCAACAATATGAACAACACACTTCTCATACCAACAATAACTAAACCAACCAGGCTCACTGAGACAAGTGCAACCATAATAGACCACATATGGACCAATATACTAGCCCCCCTTAAATCAGGGATAATCACAGATAGCACTACAGACCACTACCCTACCTTCCTCCTGACAAACATTAGTAAACCACCACTTTGAATACAACAAAGTCTCATTTAGACTCCATGACGAGGCCTCAGTAAGGAAGTTCACAAGCTGACCTAGAGACTGTTGATTGGCCTACAGAATTCTCCAAGGCCAATGGTATTGATGACTGGACAGACATCTCTCTTAACAAATTACTTAGACTATACAACAACATTGTCCTATAAAAACAAGACAGATCACAAACAAACGGCTTGGTTGCCCATGGCTAACCAGCACCAATTCTGAAATCCATTGACAAGAAACACCAATATGAAAAGCAATATAGACAGGCTTAATACACAAAGATACTCTTAAACACTATTCATCAGCTCTCACCAAAGTAATAAAAAAAGCCAAACAACTATACTACTCCCAGTAGATTCACAGACACTAGAGGAGATATAAAAAAGACCTGGAAAACACTCTCTCAGATTCTAGGGACCCACAAACTGAGAAAAACCAAGAATATGTCCTAACTAAACCTAATGAAACACCACTACATCCCACTGACACAGCTAACAAGATAAACGACTTCTTCTCAAACATAGGATCTAATCTCGCCAGTAAAATCCACATACCAATGCCCATGCCGGGACTACCTAGATGGAAATTTCCCTAATTCCTTCTATCTTGCACCAACTGAGCCCACGGAAGTCATTGAGATCATAAAGTCACTTAAAAATAACTGGGGAATCTGTCTCATGTCCCACCATTACTGTACAAGCGAGCGGCCCATGTCCTTTCGCATGCTATTTCATTACTTTTTAACAAGTCAATAGAGACTAGCACCTTCCCGAAACTACTCAAGATGGCAAGGGTTACACCAATACATAAAGGTGGTGACCCTACAGACTTAAACAACTATAGGCCAATATCTAACTTACCATTGCTATCCAAAATCTTTGAGAAACTCGTGCACAGGAGACTGTATTCATTTATAACGGCTCAAAACATACTCAACCCCTGCCAGTTTGGATTCAGGAAAAAAAAAGCACTAATGATGCAATCATAAAAATGCTAGATCTGCTTTACACAGCATTGGAAAATAAGGAATATCCACTAGGAATTTTTATTGACCTAAGAAAAGCTTTTGACACAGTAAACCACGAAAGCCTACTCCACAAACTTGACCACTACGCGCTTGCTTATTTCAAATCTTACATTACTAATAGGTATCAGTACGTCACCATTAAAGACACAGCATCAGCAACACGGCCACTTGATACTGGAGTTCCGCAGGGAAGTGTCCTTGGTCCCCTGCTCTTCCTCATATACATCAATGACCTCCCAAACGTATCCCAACACCTGAAACCCATTCTCTTTGCTGATGACACGACTTATGTCATCTCTCACCCTAATCTTGCCACCCTCAACACCATTGTGAATGAGGAGCTGATTAAAATATCGACTTGGATGACAGCCAATAAACTTACGCTTAACACTGACAAAACTTACTATATTATGTTTGGTAGCAGAGCAGAGATGCACAAATTAACATTAAGATTGACAACACTCCAATTACCAGAAATAATGGGGGAAAATTCCTAGCTTATACCTTGACAACAACCTGAATTTCAGCACCCATATCCAGCATATAGCCAAAAAAGTATCCAAAACGGTTGGGATCCTCTCCAAGATACGATACTACGTGCCGCAAAATGCCCTTCTCACACTATACCACTCACTTATTTATCCATACCTCACCTATGCTATTTGTGCTTGGGGATCAACTGCAGCAACACACCTAAAGCCAATAATAACCCAACAAAAAGCTGCAGTAAGAATAATCACTAAATCCCATCCCTGGCAGCACACCCCCCCCCCACTCTTCAAAGATCTAAACTTACTCCCAGTTCAGTACATCCACACTTACTACTGTGGCAATCTATATCTACAGGCCTTAAACTCTAATATCAACCTTGACCTAAAACGCTTTCTTGATAGTTTGTGACAGAACCCACAGGCATAACACCAGAAACAAACATCTCTACGACATTCCCCGTGTCCGACTAAACCTTTACAAAAATTCAATGTAAGTCAAAGGCCCTAAAATCTGGAATACCCTATCTGAGAACTCTAGAACTGCAGACACATTCATCACCTTCAAAACTACCATTAGAAAACATCTTATCTCCCTGATACACCCCGTCAACTAACTACACGAATACCACCTGGTGGTTCACACTTACACTCGCTCACTCATTTGACCATAAACAGAAATATTAATCTCAGTCTTAAAATAATGAATCCTGTGATACTCCAATACTGAAACTATATACTGTGCCAAAACAAAAGCATTCACATTGCTAAACTCACAAACTAGTATTTAGTCACTTAGCCATAATACCAACTTACCTCATAATTTGTAATATTTTACAATTAAGAATAAAACTAAGTATGCCCGAAATGCCTAGCCATGCTAAGCGTTCTAGTGGTACACTCTGTAATCACAATTTTACTACATGTAAACCAAACAATAACCAAATTTCTGTAAACTCAGCATTGTAATCCTTATAGAGAATAAACTTTGAATTTGAATTTGAATTTGAATAATTCGTTGGAAGCAGGCTACCCCATTGGTGACTCCAAAAGGGACTCTGGTAAACTGATACAGGCCATCACTAGCCTGAAACGCTGTGTATGGTTTATCTTCATTCCTTATAGGGACTTGATGATAGGCACTCTGTAGATCAATTGTGCTAAACACATAGTACTGAGCAATTTTGTTCACTGTATCGTCAATTCGAGGTAGAGGGTACCCATCAAGAAGTGTAAATTTGTTGATTGTCTCAGAGTTTCCTATAACCATCTTTAACAACAACAACCTGTGCAAGCCAAGGGGAATCACTCGGTTCTATAATACCCTCCTTCAGCAGCCTCTGAGTTTCTTTCTCAATGAACATCCGATCCTCATAAGAATAGCGGCGTGACTTAGCTGATATAGGATGGCAATCCGTGGTAAGATTTGCAAACAAACTTTGGGGGGTCTACCCTTAAAGTGCTAATCCACAGACAACAAAGGGGG
>NW_026475389.1:0-10547 GCF_026875155.1 Cherax quadricarinatus
TGAGTGTCCCCACTGTGAGTCGTCCCCACGTACGCCCCCCCACTTATTTCCCCCACGTGATCCCCCCACTGTGACCGCCCCCACGGGTCGTCCCCACTGGAGTCCCCCCCACTGTGAGCCCTCCCACTGGAGTCGTCCCCACGGATCGCCCCCGGATGGTCCCACGGATCTCCCCCTGTGAGGGGCCCACGTGAGTGCCCACTGGAGGGTCACCACGGAGGGTGACCACGTAGGGTACCAGTAGTGGTGACCACGTAGGGTGACCACGTAGTGGGACCACTTGAGGGGGTCACCACGTATGGGGACCACTTGAGGGGACCACGGAGGGGTGACCACGGGGAGGGGGGTCCCACTGTATTCCATTCCCCTTTGAAAGGAAAAGGAAACTACCGTAAAAAGTCAATTTTTCTGATTGATCACAGGTTTGGGTTATGACCTATTATTATTATTATTATTATTATTATTATATTATTATTATTATTATTATTTTTTGTTATTGTTTTATTATTATTAATTATTATTATTATTTTTATTATTATTATTTATTATTATTATTTTATTATTGTTGTTTTTGTAAACATAAAATAACACAACAAATTCTAAAACTTGAGAAGAAACATCTGAACAAATCACTTATTCTCTGTGCTAATTATGTAGTCAGACAACCACAACAATGGCGTCAGTCTTACTGATAAATAAGAAAATGGGGGTTTAGTTTTTTTTTGTAAATTATTAATTTTAAGAATAAAAAAAAAGATCGTCTTTCGGGTCATAATTTTTCATTATATTTGCAAGAAAAATGTTTACTTTGAGAACTTTGAAAATAAAGGGAAAAAATCAAGGTGGTATACCTGGAGTTTTACCGGGAGAGGTTTCGGGGGTGAACGCCCCCGCAGCCCGGTCTCGGACCAGGATTCATGGTGGATCAGGTCTGATCAACCTGGTGTTACTGCTGGCCCACGCAAGCTAAACGTATGAACCATAGCCCTTGGTCAGTACTGATTTTAGGTGTCTGTCCATGCCTTTGAAGACAGTCGGGGTCTATTAGTAATCCCCTTATGTATGCTGGAGCAGTTGAACAGTCTTGGCACCAGACACTTATTATGTTGTCTCTCAGTGTACTCGTGGGCCCCTGCTTCTCAGGGGAATGTTGCATCTCCTCCGATCTTTGCTGTTATAGGGGTTATTTTCTTGTGCAGGTTTGGTACAACCCCCTTAGGATTTCCAAGTTAGATTATCATGTATCTCTATCACCCTGCCTCCAGGGAATACAGATCAAGGGCCCCTTAAAACCGTACCCAGTAATTTAGGTCCCTTTATCGTACTCATATGTGCCTGAAAGTTCTGTATACATTCTCCGGGTCAGCAGTTTCCCCTGACTTGAAGGTCAGTTAGTGTACACAGTATTCCAGCCTAGGGAGAACAACGATTTGAAGAGAATCATCATGGCCTTGGCGTCCCTAGTTTTGAAGGTTCTCATTATCCTCCTATCATTTTCGTAGCAGATGCGGTAATACTTTGTTTTGGGTCTTTGAAGTCGAGATCCTCTACATTATCACTCCCAGGTTCTTCACAATACTTTTTCGCTCTACCGAAGGGTTAGAATTGGTATACCCTGATACATTTAAAATTTTCCATACCTGACCAGTTGAAATTTCTCTTCATTCAACTACACATGATTTCGTCCCATTGGATCTTGAGGTTCTTTGATGGGGGTCGCTGTCATGAATGGTCGTTACAAGTCTACTTTCCAAGATACAACACAGTCACCGAAAATTTACTGGAACATAAAACACAATACAAACTGTAATTTGGATCATACGTAAAATTCATTGATTTTTATATTTGAGAAACTGTGAGAGAAGAAATGACAGGCAGCCTCTGGGGGATACACCCATCACCTTGCACACTTACCCCAAACCTAGAAACTAATCCCAAAGGGGGAAGGCTCCAAGGCTGCAAACGGATGGGGAAAGGGAGGTTGGGGGGGAGAGGAAAGGAAAAGGTGATGGGAGGAGGGGATTGGGGGGTAATTCGGTTTGGTCTGAGGAAAAAACCAAAAGGTCTAATTCCTCAGACCAAGAGCCTCTTCACTGCGCCAAGGACCTCACTTGGGAAGTGTTGGATAAAAAAAGAACTTACATCTTTTAAAGTCCAAAACACTGTAGGAAATATGGAGATCACTAAATACAGTTACTCATATGTTTTATAGGAAAAATATCAAAATAAAAAAATTGATGAATAAATACACTACCCATCTTGCAAGGGACGATGATCAAGACTGGGCACTGTGTGTATATAAAAGAAGATACACATAATTTTAAAATACAAGAACACTAAGTACTATATTCACTACATACGGTTACAGAGACAAAACATGATGTATAAAAATGAAGGAAAAAATTTGGAACCAAGGATCTGAAGTTACTACACATCCTTACCATAATTCTTAGTTTTGAACTAAAAAATACCAAAATATTACCAGGTCAATCAGGACGAATGCTACTAACAAAATCTTGATTGGGTACAACAACCAAACTGAATACCAACTAAAATACCAACTAAAATACCAACTAAAATACATATCTCAGTAAATGTTCAAAAAAAGGAGGTAATAGAAATGGTGAAAACTAAAAAAATTATTCCTCTAATATTTAAAAAAGAAACATGCAACATTAGGTATCTTTATTTCGAAACGTTTTCGCCTACACAGTAGGCTTCTTCAGTCAAGTCAGAAAAGTTATAGAAGCAGAAACACTTGAAGACGAGTAATCAGTCCATCACCCTTAAAGTTTTGAGGTGGTCAGTCCCTCAGCCCTGGAGAAGAGCATTGTTCCATAGTCTGAAACAATATGAGTTAAAGTGACAGGATGGAGCCTTATATAGCGCCAGGAGGTGAGACGTAGGTCACTAGTAGAACTCAGATTTTGGGAGGTCAGGTCCCTCTCAAATCCAGCCGTTCTCACTAGTAAGGTTGTCGAAGTTGATTGCAGGTCTGTACCAAGATACCCTTGTGTTGCAGTTCTGACAGATTGAACATTAAAATGGAAAAAAATACCGACAGATTGTTAGGTAAGCCCACATATGCAACAGTTTCAAAACTATGGAACAATGCTCTTCTCCAGACTGAGGGACTGACCACCTCAAAACTTTAAGGGTATGGACTGATTACATCGCCTTCAGTGTCTTCTGCTTCTATCAACTTTTCTGTACTCGACTGAAGAAGCCTACTGTGTAGGCGAAACGTTTCGAAATAAAGATACCAACTGTTGCATATTGTCTACCTAACAACCTGTCGGTATTTTATACCATTTTAATGTTCAAAAAAGAAACAGTTTACGGGTACTCAGAGTGACATAAAAAAGAAAACTAAAGGAAACCCTCATTAGGCAGAAAAACATTCAGTTTTATGGGAGACTACAATATTTTAACGTCAAATCATTCTGCGAAAGTCATCACAACTTTAATCTAAATCGATTTATGGGAAACCTTTGATTGGATAATAAAAAATTATTAGATATGACTTTGGAGTCGTAGAGCGAGTGATGAAAATACAATAAAAAATCTAGCTGAGAGCAGCGACGGTACAGAATATTAATTTTCATCAAAAAAATTGATTACAGTAACCAGAAATAGTTTGTATCAGAGCTTATGCCGTTCATTTTTTTATGCCCAAAGACAAAAATCAATTGGAAATGGTGTAAATTGGCAGTTTTATAGAAAAATCCATAAAATTAATTCTGTTGACCATAGGGTACGGAGGTGATATCTAAGAAAATACTTAAAAAATTAAAAAAAAATATAGCGATTTTATACCGAACATAGATTAAATAATAATACGACAGAGCACGACAGATCATGACACAAACATAGTCCCGAGTGTAAGTACCTGGACTACCTCGCTACAGATGCTCTTAATATTATATGACATCCTAGTCTTATGATGTAATGTATGTGTTCCCCCAAATGTGGTCTCACTCTATGCTCGACGGCAAGGCTTGTGTGTTTTCCCCTAGAATTGTCTCATACTATACTCGACGGCAAGGGTTGTGTATTTCCCCTAGAATGGGCTCATACTATACTCGACGGCAAGCTTGTGTATGTTCCCCTAGAATGTTCTCATACTATACTCGACGGCAAGGCTTGTGTATGTCCCCCAGAATGTGTCCTCATACTATACTCGACGGCAAGGCTTGTGGTGTTTCCCCTAGAATGTGTCTCACTCTATCTCGACGGCAAGGCTTGTGTGTGTTCCCCTAAATGTGTCTCATACTATACTCGACGGCAAGGCTTGTGTGTTTCCCCTAGAATTGTCTCATACTATACTCGACGGCAAGGGTTGTGTATGTTTCCCCTAGAATGTGTCTCATACTATACTCGACGGCAAGGCTTGTGTGTGTCCCCCAGAATGTGTCTCACCCTATACTCGACGGGAAGGCTGTGTTTTGTTCCCCTAAAATGTGTCTCCCCTCTATACTCGACGGCAAGGCTTGTGTGTTTCCCCTAGAATGTTCTCACTCTATACTCACGGGAAGGCTTGTGTGTGTTCCCCCAGAAAGTGGTTCTCACTCTATACTCGACGGCAAGGCTTGTGTGTGTTCCCCTAGAATGTGTCCCCACTCTATACTCGACGGCAAGGCTTTTTGTGTGTTCCCCTAGAATGTGTCTCACTCATACTCGACGGGAAGGCTTTGTGTGTTCCCCTAGAATGTGCTCACTCATACTCCCACGGGAAGGCTGTGTGGGGTTCCCCCAGAATGTGTCTCACTCTATACTCGACGGGAAGGCTTTTGTGTGTTCCCCTAGAATGTGTCTCACTCTATACTCGACGGCAAGGCTTTTGTGTGTTCCCCTAGAATTGTTCTCACTCTATACTCGACGGCAAGGCTTGTGTGTTTTTCCCCTAGAATGTGTCTCACTCTATACCGACGGCAAGGCTTGTGTGTTTCCCCTAGAAAAGTTCCCCCACTCTATACTCGACGGCAAGGCTTTGTGTGTTCCCCTAAATGTGTCTCACTCTATACTCGAACGGCAAGGCTTGTGTGTGTTCCCCTAAATGTGTCTCACTCTATACTCGACGGCAAGGCTTGTGTTGGGTTCCCCAGAATGTGTCCACTCTTTCTCGACGGGAAGGCTTGTGTGTGTTCCCCCAGAATGTGTCTCACTCTATAACTCGACGGCCAAGGCTTATGTGTGTTCCCCCAGAATGTTTTCTCATACTAACTCGACGGCAAGGCTTATGTGTGTTCCCCTAGAATGTGTCTCACCTATACTCGACGGGAAGCTTATGTGTGTTCCCCTAGAAGTGTCTCATACTAACTCGACGGCAAGGCTTGTGTGTGTTCCCCTAGAATGTGTTCCCTACTATACTCGACGGGAAGCTTTCTGTGTTCCCCAGAATGTGGGCCCCACTCTATACTCGACGGCAAGGGTTTTTGTGGTTCCCCTAGAATGTTCTCACTCTATACTCGACGGCAAGGCTTGTGTGTGTTCCCCTAGAATGTGTCTCACTCTATACTCGACGGCAAGGCTGTGTGTGTTCCCCTAGAATGTGTCTCACCTATACTCGACGGCAAGGCTTGTGTGTGTTCCCCCAAATGTGTCCCCCACTCTATACTCGACGGGAAGGGTTGTGTGTGTTCCCCTAGAATGTGTCTCACTCTATACTCGACGGCAAGGGTGTTGTTTTCCCCCAGAATGTGTCCCCTCACTCTATTCCGACGGCAAGGGTTGTGTTGTTCCCCTAGAATGTGTCTCACTCTATACTCGACGGGAAGGCTTGTGTGTGTTCCCCTAGAATGTGTCTCACTCTATACTCGACGGGAAAGGCTGTGTGTTTCCCCCCAGAATGTTCTCACTCTATACTCGACGGCAAGGCTTGTGTGTGTTTTCCCCTAGAATGTGTCTCACTCTATACTCGACGGGAAGGCTTGTGTGTGTCCCCCCCCGAATGTTCTCACTCTATACTCGACGGGAAGGCTTGTGTGTGTTTCCCCCAAAATGGTCTCACTCTATACTCGACGGCAAGGCTTATGTGTGTTCCCCTAGAATGTTCTCATACATACTCGACGGCAAGGCTTATGTGTGTTCCCCTAAATGTGTCTCACCTTAAAACTCGACGGCAAGGCTTATGTGTGTTCCCCTAAAATGGTTCCATACTATACTCGACCGGCAACTTGTGTGTGTTCCCCCAGAATGTGTCCTCATACTATACTCGACGGCAAGGGTTACGTGTGTTCCCCTAGAATGTGTCTCACTCTATACTCGACGGGAAGGCTTATGTGTGTTCCCCCTAGAATGTTGTCTCATACATACTCGACGACAAGGCTTGTGTGTTTCCCCCAGAATGTGTCTCATACAAAACTCGACGGGAAAAGGGTTATGTTGTTTCCCCTAGAAGGGGTCTCAGCTATACTCGACGGCAAGGCTTATTGGTGTTCCCCCAGAATGTGTCTCATACTATACTCGACGACAAGGCTTGTGTGTGTTCCCCCAAATGTGTCTCATACTATACTCGACGGCAAGGCTTAAGTTGTTCCCCTAGAATGTTCCATGCTATACTCGACGGCAAGGCTTATGTGTGTTCCCCTAGAATGTTTCTCATACTAAAACTCGACGGCAAGGCTTATGTGTGTTCCCCTAAATGTTCTCACTCTATACTCGACGGCAAGGCTTATGTGTGTTTCCCCTAGAGTGTGTCCACACTATACTCGACGGCAAATTTCTTTCTGGGGGGTTCTCCCAAGGCTCTTTCTTAATTTTACACCTCCAAACATCAAACGTGTGTATTTCTTACTCTAAAATTTTCCTCACGATCCACCACGACAAAGAGAAAAAGAAGAATCATTCATTCTGTATTTATGTGATCCATGGATTTTGAGAATTAACAATAAAAGACTTGTATGCACCAAGTCTGTCTTTTCCAGTTAAACACTTTTTTCCCCTGTAAATATACTTCCTCAAATCCATTGATCACATGAATGCAAATCGATCAATCTTTTCTTTTTCTTTGTTGATCTCTATACCATCATTGATTCTATCAATTACCATCATTTGTAATTATTACAATTTGTAAGGCACTACAATTAGTTATCATCCTTATGTATAGTTCCCTTTTGTTCAACGTTGTGCACATTGACATTGTAAAGGGTCAGCCCAGAGCTGTAATGCCTACAGTCTTTAGTGTGCATAAGTTAGCTGTATGTTGGACGCCATACATTAGCGTTGCCGAACTGTTAGTGGTGTTACTGTGTATTTGTGTAGTATACTTACATAACCCGCTACTTTATAGATAGGCTCCCTTATTAGCTATCTCCTCATTAACCCCCATAACATATACACTCACCTGTATCCTCACACCTGACAGCTGGAAGCTTGGTCCGCAATTGGCTCCTCGAATTTTACCCCGCCATTTGCAGTCATGAAGATTGGGAAGGGCAAAGAAGACTGCAGATGGAGTATAGGCTAGGTGTCCAAAGACGCAAATTTCACTCGAGAAAAGTCTTGGGGGGAGTATAATACTGGGAAAACATCTCCTGAAGTGCACATCAACCAGATAACTGTTGCAGCATATGGGCGCCCAGGCAAACCTGAGAGTAGTTTTTCCGATACCTAAGTAAGGAATCGTTCAAAGCTCTGTATACCGTGTACATCAACCCATACTGGAGTATGCAGCCCCTTTGGAACCCACACCTGGTCAAGCACGTCAAGAAATTAGAGAGAGTGCAAAGGTTTACAACAAGGTTAGTTCCCGAGCTAAGGTAATGTCCTACGAAGAAAGGTTTTGGTAAATCAGCCTGATGACATTGGAGGACAGGAGGGTTTAGGGGAGACATGATTGTCAGTAGTGTTACTGTGTACTTGTGTAGTATACTTACATAATCCTGTTATTATTATTATTGAGAAGCTCTCTGGCTAGCAATGACGTCTCGAGTCACGCACATGTGTACCGCCTGCCACAGTGTTTCTTCTCAGTTCAAAGACAGGCATAGAACTCTCTCATAATAATACGTCTCCAGACATCCTACGTATGCATTTCTTACTCCAGTATCTCCTCACGGAACACAACAAGAAGCCCAGGCCTGCCTGTCTTGTCTATGCCTACCGTTGAACTGAGAGTGGGAACGCTGTGGCAGGCGGTACCCCACTTGTGTGACTCGTGACGTCATCGCTAGCCAGGGAGCTTCTCTATAACATAGCTGAAATTATCTAAGTATACTACAGACATGATAACGACGTACAAAATACTGTGAGGAATTGACAAGGAGAACAGAGAAAGGTTTATTCCCAGAGATGGGACACAGAAACAAAGGTCACAATTGGAAGCTGAAGACAGAGATGAGCCAAACAGATGTTAGGAAGTATTTCTTTAGTCATAGAAATATCAGGAAGTGGAATATTCTGGCAAGTGATATAGTGGAGGCAGGAACCATACATAGTTTTATGACGAGGTATGATTAGGCTCATGGAACAGGGAAAGAGAGGACCTAGTAGCGATCAGTGAAGAGGCGGGGCCAAGAGCACCCACCTGTCCCTTCACCCAGTGCACACCCATGTACACCAACGTTTTCCCCTCACCCTGTGTGCACTCACCTGTATCTTCCCCACTGTGTATATCCTTCTGCAGCTCTCACTGTGAGCACACTGTACCCTCACCCCCTGTACTCCCTCCTGTGACAAGACCTGTTCACTTACCCCGTTTTACTCAGACTAATATCCTCACCCCGTGTACTCAAACTAGCATCCTCACCCCGTGTACTCAGACTAGTATTCTCATCCCGTGTACTCAGACTAGTATCCTAATCCCGTGTACTCAGACTAGTATCCTCACCCCGTGTACTCAGACTCGTATCTTCACCCCGTGTACTCAGACTCGTATCTTCACCCCGTGTACTCAGACTAGTATCCTCATCCCGTGTACTCAGACTAGTATCCTCACCCCGTGTACTCAGACTCGTATCCTCACTCCGTGTACTGAGACTAGTATCCTCACCCCGTGTACTCAGACTAGTATCCTCACCCCGTGTACTCAGACTAGTATCCTCACCCCGTATACTCAGACTCGTATCCTCACCCCATGTACTCAGACTCGTATCCTCACTCCGTGTATTGAGACTAGTATCCTCACCCCGTGTACTCAGACCAGTATCCTCACCCCGTGTACTCAGACCAGTATCCTCACCCCGTGTACTCAGACTCGCATCCTCACTCCGTGTATTGAGACTAGTATCCTCACCCCGTGTACTCAGACTAGTATCCTCACCCCGTGTACTCAGACTAGTATCCTCACCCCGTGTACTCAGACTCGTATCCTCACCCCGTGTACTCAGACTCGTATCCACACTCCGTGTACTCAGACTAGTATCCTCATCCCGTGTACTCAGACTAGTATCCTCACCCCGTGTACTCAGACTAGTATCCTCACCCCGTGTACTCAGACTCGTATCCTCACCCCGTGTACTCAGACTCGTATCTTCACCCCGTGTACTCAGACTAGTATCCTCATCCCGTGTACTCAGACTCGTATCCTCACCCCGTGTACTCAGACTCGCATCCTCACTCCGTGTATTGAGACTAGTATCCTCACCCCGTGTACTCAGACTAGTATCCTCACCCCGTGTACTCAGACTAGTATCCTCACCCCGTGTACTCAGACTAGTATCCTCACCCGGTTTACTCAGACTAGTATCCTCACCCCGTGTACTCAGACTAGTATCCTCACCCCGTGTACTCAGACTCGTATCCTCACCCCGTGTACTCAGACTCGTATCCACACTCCGTGTACTCAGACTAGTATCCTCACCCCGTGTACTCAGACTAGTATCCTCACCCCGTGTACTCAGACTAGTATCCTCACCCCGTGTACTCAGACTAGTATCCTCACCCCGTGTACTCAGACTCGTATCCTCACCCCGTGTACTCAGACTCGTATCCACACTCCGTGTACTCAGACTAGTATCCTCATCCCGTGTACTCAGACTAGTATCCTCACCCCGTGTACTCAGACTAGTATCCTCACCCCGTGTACTCAGACTCGTATCCTCACCCCGTGTACTCAGACTCGTATCTTCACCCCGTGTACTCAGACTAGTATCCTCATCCCGTGTACTCAGACTCGTATCCTCACCCCGTGTACTCAGACTCGCATCCTCATCCCGTGTACTCAGACTAGTATCCTCACCCCGTGTACTCAGACTAGTATCCTCACCCCGTGTACTCAGACTAGTATCCTCACCCCGTGTACTCAGACTAGTATCCTCACCCGTGTACTCAGACTAGTATCCTCACCCCGTGTACTCAGACTAGTATCCTCACCCGTGTACTCAGACTAGTATCCTCACCCCGTGTACTCAGACTAGTATCCTCACCCGTGTAGTCAACACAAGAACTTTCACAAAATTCCGTTTAATCCCTTTACATCTTTCGTTTCCCATCTGTGCTTTTTATCTGCTGGAAAACAATAGTGAACACGTAAATCAAAAGAAAACATTTTTTTAATCCGTGTTGTATTATGGAGAATCAATTTTAAATCCATTGGATTATGGAGA